>BGPR01006057.1:60936-84963 GCA_013235015.1 Araneus ventricosus | reverse complement strand
TTTTCTTGATCTAAAACTATAATTGTATTTATATCTCACATCCAAATTCAGTTATTTCATTTAAGGTTTTTGTGTTACTAAATTCCCGAAATATTTGAAACAAGAACTGTTTCATTGATTGGTAAGATTCGTCGATTTTTTTTAGACGTTGTGATATCTATAGATAATAAAATATTTTAAAAAAAAGAATTGAAGAAAAGTGGTCAATGGTTTCCACATGAAAGAAGTTAATAAATGGAAATATCGTTTTGCAAAATATATTCCATGACGTAATAAAAATAGAATGCCAACGCCGGTATTGTCTTCTGTGAACGTTACCTAGTTGAAGCGAGGTAATAAAATCTATTGAAGAAGAATTATATGTCAATGATTTTAATGTGTGTAATGTTGAACATAGTTTTGTAAAATGCCTTCTCTTTGTCGAAATCGTCAATAAATGTGTTGTTTTTTTAAAGAAGGTAAATCATACTTCCTCCAATGTTGGAAACATTATACCGCGCATTGATCTTATTTCAAATGTTAGAAACAAATCTTTTGGCAAACCTAATTTGACATATTTTGATTTTTCTAGTTTAACAAATGTCATTGATAACATTTTTACTTGGTATACCTAACATTTGAAATTAACTGAGAATTGTAACTTTAGAATGGCAACGCCGGAATTGTCTTCAGTGAACGTTACCTAGCAGAGCGGGAATAAAAACTATTGAAGAAGAATTATATGTCAATGATTTTAATGTGTGTAATGTTGAACATAGTTTTGTAAAATGCCTTCTCTTTGTCGAAATCGTCAATAAATGTGTTGTTTTTTTAAAGAAGGTAAATCATACTTCCTCCAATGTTGGAAACATTATACCGCGCATTGATCTTATTTCAAATGTTAGAAACAAATCTTTTGGCAAACCTAATTTGACATATTTTGATTTTCTAGTTTAACAAATAAGTCAAGTTGATAACATTTTTACTCTTTGGTATATCAATAACATTTGAAATTAACTGAGAATTGTAACTTTAGAATGGCAACGCCGGAATTGTCTTCAGTGAACGTTACCTAGCAGAGCGGGAATAAAAACTATTGAAGAAGAATTATATGTCAATGATTTTAATGTGTGTAATGTTGAAACATAGTTTTGTAAAATGCCTTCTTTGTCGAAGTCACATCATAAATGCGTGTTTTAAAGAAGGTAAATTCATACTTCTCAATGTTGGAAAACATTATACCGCGCATCGATCTTATTCTCAAATGTTAGAAACAAATCTTGGTAAACCTAATTTGACTTATATATTTTGATTTTCTAGTTTAACAAATAAGTCTAAGTTGATAACATTTTACTCTTTGGTATATCAATAAATTTGAAATTAACTGAGAATTGTAACTTTAGAATGCAACGCGGAATTGTCTTCGTGAACGTTACCTAGCAGACGGGAATAAAAAACTATTGAAGCTGAAGAATATAGGCTGTCAATGATTTTAATGTGTATTTTGCTAAGTCTAGTTTGTAAAATGCCTTCTCTTGTCTAGAAATCGTCACTAAATGTGTTTGTTTTTTTTAAAGAAGGAAATACTCTCCAATGTTGAAAACATTATACCGCGTATTGATCTTATTTCTCAAATGTTAGAAACAAATTTTGCAAACCTATTTGACATATTTTGATTTTCAGTTTAACATAATGTTGATGTAACATTTTGTTCTTTGGTATACAATAACATTTGAAATTAACTGAGAATTGTAACTTAGAATGGCAACGCCGGAATTGTCTTCAGTGAACGTTACCTCAGCGGGAATAAAACATATTGAAGAAGAATTATTATGTCATGATTTAATACCGTTGTAATAGTCTGAAACATAGTTGTGTAGAAAATCTGCCTTGTCGAAATTCCTAATAAATTGTTGTTTTTAAAGAAGGCAAATCATTACTCTCAACTGTTAAAAAATTATACATGCAGTCATATTTCAAATGTTGAAACAAATCTGTTTGGTAATCCTAATTTGGATATTTTGTTTTCCTAGTTTAACAAATAAGTAAGCTATAACAGTTTTTACTCTTTGGTATTCTTACATTGAAATTAATGAGAATTGTAACTTTAGAATGGCAAGCCGGAATTGTCTTCCGTGCAACTGTTTCTGCCATGAGCGGAATAACTATTGATGAGAAGAATTATATGTACTGATTTTAATGTGTAATGTTGAACATAGTTTGTAAATGCCTTCTTTACTGAAATGTCAATAAATGTGGTGTTGTTTTCTAAAGAAGTAAATCATCATTTCACTCCAATTTGGAAATCATATATACTCGCGCATCTGATCTATTTCAAATGTTGACAACAACTTCTAGCAACCTAATTTGACATATTTTACGATTTCTTGCTATTTTAGAACAAAAGTCAAGGTATAACATTTTACTTTGGTATATCATCAACATTTGAAATTAACTGAGACTGTAACTTTGTAATGGGCAACGCCGGAATTGTCTTCAGAACGTTACTCAGCAGAGCGCTGGAATAAAACTATTGAAGAAGAATTATATGTCAATGATTTTAATGTGTAATGTTGAAACATAGTTTTGTGTAAAATGCCTTCTTGTCGAAACTGCCAATAAATGTAAGGTTTTTTAAAGAAGGTAAATCATACTTCCTCCAATGTTGGAAACATTATACCGCGCATTGATCTTATTTCAAATGTTAGAAACAAATCTTTTGGCATACCTAATTTGACATATTTTGATTTTCTAGTTTAACAAATAAGTCAAGTTGATAACATTTTTACTCTTTGGTATATCAATAACATTTGAAATTAACTGAGAATTGTAACTTTAGAATGGCAACGCCGGAATTGTCTTCAGTGAACGTTACCTACATAGAGCGGAATAAAAACGCTGAAGAAGTTACTATATACTGATGGAAGGCTGTGTGTATTTAAATATAGTTTTGTAAAATGCTTTTGCCGAAATTGTCATTAAATAAGAGTTTAAAGAAGGTAAATTATATTTCCACAGCAATGATATACTGCGTATTGATTTGCTTTTAAATAAAGAAATAAATTTTGCAAATTTAATGGATATATTTGATGAAGTAATAGCTGTTGTTGATAATATTTATTTTGTATATTAATAACATTGAATTAATTGAGAATTTTGTACTTTAGAATGGCAATGCTGGAATTGTTTTGGTGAATGTTGGCCAGCAGAAAGGGAATAAAAAATATAGCAGTTAGTTTATATGTTGCCATTTAATGTGTACGTATTGATTTGCTTTTTGGGCCAGAAGAAATTTTTTTGCAAACCTAATTTGACATATTTTGATTTTCTAGTTTAACAAATAAGTCAGTTGATAACTTTTACTCTTTTGGTATATCATCAACATTTGAAATTAACTGAGAATTGTAACTTAGAATGGCAACGCTTTGAATTGTTCAGTGAACGTTACTCCAGCAGAGCGGGAATAAAAACTATTGAAGAATTATATGTCAATGATTTTAATGTGTAATGTTGAACATAGTTTTGTAAAATGCCTTCTCTTTGTCGAAATCGTCAATAACAAAGGTTGTTTTTTTTAAAGAAGGTAAATCATTTCTCCACGTTGGAAACATTATACCCATTGATCTTATTTCAAAATGTTAGAAACAAATCTTTGGCAAACCTTTAATTTTTATATATTTTGATTTTCTAGTTTAACAAATAAGTCGTTGATAAATATTTTTACTTTGTATATCAATAACATTTGAAATTAACTGAGAATTGTAACTTTAGAATGGCAACGCCGGAATTGTCTTCTAGTGAACGTTACTCTAGCAGAGCGGAATAAAAACTGTTAGTTGGCGAATTATATGTCATCGATTTTACTGTGTGTACGTTGAACAGTTTTGTAAATGCCTTCTTTGTCGAATCACAATAAATGCGTTGTTTTTTAAAGAAGGTAAATCATACTTCCTCCAATGAAACATTATACCGCGCATTGATCTTTATTTCAAATAAAAGAAACAAACTTTTTTGGCATACCTAATTTGATGATATTTTGATTTTTCTATTTAACAAATAAGTCAAGTTGATAACATTTTTACTCTTTGGTATATCAATAACATTTGAAATTAACTGAGAATTGTAACTTTAGAATGGCAACGCCGGAATTGTCTTCAGTGAACGTTACCTAGCAGAGCGGGAATAAAAACTATTGAAGAAGAATTATATGTCAACATTTTAATGTGTAATGCTGAACATAGTTTTGTAAAATGCCTTCTTTGTCAGAAAATCGTCAATAAATGTAAGTTGTTTTTTTAAAGAAGGTAAATCATACTTCCTCCAATGTTGGAAACATTATACCGCGCATTGATCTTATTTCAAATGTTAGAAACAAATCTTTTGGCAAACCTAATTTGATACTTGATTTTCTAGTTTAACAACAAGTCAAGTTGATAAATATTTTACTCTTTGGTATATCAATAACATTTGAAATTAACTGAGAATTGTAACTTTAGAATGGCAACGCCGGAATTGTCTTCAGTGAACGTTACCTAGCAGAGCGGGAATAAAAACTATTGAAGAAGAATTATTTGTCAATGATTTAAATTTGTGTGATGTTGAACATAGTTGTGTAAAATATCTGCTCTTTGTCGAAATCGTCAATAAATGTGTTGTTTTTTAAAGAAGGCAAATCATTCTTCATCGACTGTTGGAAATAAAATACAGCACATCGGTCATATTTCAAATGTTAGAAACAAATCGTTTGGTAATCCTAATTTGACATATTTTGTTTTCCTAGCTTAACAAATAAGTGAAGATGATAACAGTTTTACTCTTTTGGTATTTTTACATTTGAAATTAAATGAGAATTGTAACTTTAGAATGGCAACCCTGGAATTGTCTTCCGTGAACGTTTTCTAGCAGAGCGGGAATAAAAACTATTGAAGGAAAATTATATGTTAATGATTTTAATGTGTGTGATGTTGAACATAGTTGTGTAAAATGTCTGCTCTTTGTCGAAATCGTCAATAAATTAGTTGTTTTCTCAAAGAAGGTAAATCATACTTCATCCAATCTTGGAAATATAATACAGCACATTGGTCATATTTCAAATGATACAAACAAATTTTTTTAAACCTAATTTGACATATTTTGATGATTTTTCTTGCTTCAATTTTCTAGTTTAACAAAAAAGTCAAGTGATAACATTTTTATTGGTATATCAATAACATTTGAAATTAAATGCGAATTGTAACGTCATAAATCAATTTGCTTAAGAACTTTTAAAGTCCTTTTCCTCTTAGTTCAGCTTTCCCTTTCCTTGTATTTGAGGGGATACTTTTTCTTAATAGCGAAATCATGTTGCGGATGCTATGCACAATGCCCAGGTTCAATCTGTACAGAAAAATAAGCAGGTGGTGGTTTAAAAGAGAAATCAATTGCATTTTTTAACATTAAATTCTTGGCGAATCTTTACAGCAATGAATAATTTAAAAAATTATAACTCAAATTATTAACTGACCTAATATAATATTTCATAATAAATGAAGAATGTTTAGAGGAAAGAACAATTAAGATTAAACACATATGAACAGATTCATAATAATATCAACTTAGATAACTGATAAACAAACACAAACTTTAATTGTATAAAAAAGACTAAAAATACGAAGAAACTATTTATGCTCCTTAAATCATTTCAAAAATTTTTAAAGTCCTTTGCACCTGTTCTATTGAATGATAACTTCAGTTCATGACTGTAGAAACAGTATTCGATTGAGAAATATAAAGAGTTTTTATAAGTTAAGTTATGTAAATGCTAAAACGCCACAAGAAAAAAAATTAATGTTTACCTTAATGTATGCTTTGTTTTCTACATCCAGCTGAAAATAACTTGCCCTGTGTTTGCTATTAATTTTTTCAGAAAATAATTAACTAGAAAAAATAACTTTCAACTAAAAAGTTAAAATAACTTCTTCATGTTTCTTAACTGAGCTTATTTACATATCTGCATCTAGACATAAGAAAGCAAAATTTCAGAAAGAAAGGAAAGAACAGATTCTGTTACGGACAAAAAAAATGTTCTTGCTTTCCTTAAAACTGGAACTCATTGTATTTTTATTCGCCGTTTTCATATATAATAGAATTCATTTTTGGAGACAGACTTGGGAAAAGAAAAGTCCTACTTTTAAAAATTCAACAAAAAATCCCATTTCAGAGTAAACTGATTTAATGCACAATAACTGTCTGCTTTTTGTGCCTTAGAATTTTATTATGCAAGAAAAATAACGAACAATGCGTACTTTAATTGAAATTACATTTATTCTTTGCCTTGGGAAATTTAGAAAAATTGTCTTGATAATACGCTCTTCCTTCTGTTTAGTTTGGAGTAAATTTTCCATCAAAAACATCTGTTTAATTTTAATATCATTCAGAGTTTTCTCGTACTTACTATGCATCAATACAATATTGCACCGCTTGCAAATTTCTTTTAAGAGCAAGAAATATTCCGTTAGTGGTAAATAGCAGACGTGAAAATTTAAAGTCATTAATTCCTTCTTTTTCGTATCTTAACCTATTAATTCAGGACTTCCTGTTTCAGAGACGCTTCTATAAATGCATCATAAACTCACATCAATTATTTTTTTAGCAAAAATTTCACAAAAAAATATTTTTGAGTATTCGTTTCTTCTAATTTCAATCGCAGGTGAACAGATATGAAGCGTTCTGTTGACGATGTACCCTCTTAATTTTCAGGTCAAACTTGAAAGTAGATTTTTGCTGTTAGAAGAAGGACAGGTAAAATTTGTTCAAGTAATTGTTAATTAATTTATTTCGTTTTAACAAATATATCAGTAATTTGATAAGTTGTTTTGCATTAATAGGGACGGTATGTTTAGGAAGGCATTAACAATAAATTTTTCAGTTAAGAATCTTCTTAGTAACTTTCCAATTGCTTTCACGACATATAATATTAGAATGCGAAATTTTATTGAAAAATGCGTTTTGGTTATTAGTGGGTTACCTTTGAATGTTTTATACTGCACAGTCTGATTGCATCAAAATCTGTATTCCTAAAAAATACTTAATAAATAGTTTGTGTTCTGTGAATGCTTACAAATATTATGAAGTATAAGAAAAATTTAAATGAGGGATTCATGGAATTAATTGAATTTAAATTGTTTTTAATTAATTAGAAACTAACTAAACTAAACTAGAGATTGCCAATGAAATATGCAGGAACTAAGAATTAAAACGATTGAAAAATTTTAAAATTTGTTCTTACAGAGTTTTCTAAATGAAAGAAAAACATTTGTTTTTTTGCACACAATTATTCAAATTTATTATTAAAATAACGGTCTCGAAACAATTTGAAGTTTAAAATTAATATATTTTTTTATTTTTAACGTTAATATTTTTTCATACGAAGTTACGGTTTTGAAGGCAAATAAGAATTTTTAAAAAAAATACCAAAAAAATTATAAATCTAGAATATTTTGATTATATTTGGATAATTAACTCATTCATATTTAAGAAATTACATGTCGGTAACGACTGGTTTAATGTTGTACCGTTTGCTTCCAAAACACTTAAGTGTCTTGTTAAGTGAATGTGTTTCGAAACTCTTATATATGTTAAAAATATAACTTTCATTTACTCTTCCGTAACTTTTCCCTGCTTCCCCATAAACCTTACGGGAAAATTTAATGAAAAATACAATTTTTGTAACGGTATTTAATAATTATATTTGGATTGTTATAATTATTGCAAGCGATAATCCAAAACAATACAGGGTAACATAAATTCAGATTACTTCTAAATTCTATATTTGCTAATTCATCATTGTTAATGATTAATTACCTTGTATTCTGAATACTTATGTTTTATGTTTGAGAGAATTTCGTAATAACATTCCGTTTCTGTTCGCTTACGAAATTAAGTTGTAATTCACAGCATTGTTTGTATTAAATTCATATCTTTTTCCTTATTTTATTTCATAGAGTTAGAGTGAATAGCATGAACATTAAAGAATATAACTTAACACAATATATGTTTTCGGATATAGTTTTACGTTTTCATTTTTAATTACTTCAATTATGTATGTAAATAAAGAATAATTCAATTTAGGTTCTAAATGCTTGCGTGAGTTGGTCTGATATATGTAGAGATTTTAAATTAATTTTATTCTACGACATTGAGTATGAAGTTTAAAATTTCTATTTTGAGACAAAATACTAAAAAATAGAAAAATGTTTTTTCAGACATGATGTTAAATGCTAGAAGATGCTTAAAACAGAAATGTCATTAAATATTTCACGTCTCTATTGTTGTTTTTCTATGTCTGGAATTTTTTTCTCAACAGTTCCATTTCTAAATCATATAATCTAACCTTTCAGTGGCGAATCCAGAGGAGGGGCTATCGGGCTGCAGCCCCCCCCAGAGCTAAACCAAAATTCTTGATTTAATTTAAAATCACTACAACTGTTTGATCCTAATTTTCATTTTAAAAGAATAGTAATAAAATCGTGATAACATTGCTTTCTGACTTGACAGGCTCGAAAAGTTTCCTACTTTTCTAGTCATTCCACTTGCACTTGTAGCGTTGGCTCGGTCGAAAACATTTTTTAGGCAGCTATTTCATTGTATTTTTTGTTAAATTATCGAAAGTATTGTTGTGTTCTTTATTATTCTTATTGTCAGGAGAGGAAAGCCTGTAAAGTTAAAGTGTTTTGGTTTATATAAGCCATGAGGTTTGGCATTCGTCACAACGATACAAAATTTTTATGACCTCAGCCCCCCAGACTCGAATCCTGGATTCGCCACTGTAACCTTTATTAACACGAGATTTAAATGTCAATAAAAATCGAGTTTTCCTGAACGAATATTTATAAAGTATTAATCCGTTTGTTAGTCCGTTATTGAAGCAGTAATGAAAATTAATCATTCGGATAGAACACGTTTTTCAACCTTTGCCCAAAATCTAAGCGAAATCCAAAATTTCCTGTTATGAAAAATATTTTAAGGGGAGTCAGTACCCTAAACACTCTCAAAAATTCGATTTTTTTTTAATTTTTATATATTTGAAATCTCTATTTCATGACCTTTATAACGATATAAGTCTTTTGCTTGTGTTGATATTAGAAGTAAGTTAAAATAAACTTTTGAAAAATGTAAGCAGATTAATGTAACACAAAATGTTTCCTTTAACTTGAATGATCTCAAAATGGTATTTTTGAAACTACGTGTACCTTTTTCTCAAAATCTACTTTCAATATGCTCTTGAAATTTTTTCCACCCATTTTATACATATAAATGATATAATAAATACTGATGTGGAATGTTTTTCTGAAATTAAAAAAATAATGCTTAATAGTGATGATCTCGTGTTAGAAAACGGAATTTTTTGAAAAATTCATAGTGACATTCAGTTAAATTGTTTAAAAACCCATGCTATATTTATGTAAGATTTTCACTTCAGTATAGACATAAATGTCGACTTAAACCGCATAAAAATTTCAAACATGTATCTATAATAGATTGCGAGAAAAGGTTCATAGAAAATGGCCAATTTAACATTGGCTGTATAGGGGGTACTGACTCCCTTTTAAAAGAGAAACAGAAAAGTGCCCTTATCTCTTCAAGTTTATTGGAAGATAAGTGGTCCCTTTAATCCACCAGTGGAGTTGCCAATTCTTGTTTTTCCTCACTAGTAGTAATCACATCATTCATGGGTGGAGGTGGCTTAGTGGTAAGGTTTCTGCTTCGTTGGAGGATTGTTCTGGGTTCAAAGCATGATTCCGAGAAGATCCACCGAGTTAGGGGGACTGACGCGGACGATGGATTACCTTTTCTCTCCTGATTCATCGTTTATCTGTTCCCTGTGGTCGAATTCTGTTGCTTTCGAGGGCTACTTGCTTTGCTGCCCCAACCTGTGCCTCTCGTACTTTTTGATTCATTTTCTGTATTCTTTTCACGATTATATTACTTTTCCCATTTTCCTTGGTCATTGAACTCACAAGCAAATACGAATTAAAACGAAAATACAACTTTTAAATTAATTTCGGAGAGTTCTGCAGCCCTAATAGACGAGCGTCACTTCTTTAATTGTTCTTGCCCATACGAAAGAAAAATGTCTCTTGGTCTATAACAATGAGGTAGAAAAGGTTGAATAATTAAACCTCAAGTTTATACATTTCAAAGACAGTGCTTGTAATGCCCGCTTCAACAATAAAAGTTAAATCTGGTCAAAAGAAGCTGAAATAAGTTAAACATCTATCTCCCATACAAATCAAACTTAAAAACCGATTACAAACATTACAAATAAAGCCACTGATTAAATAAAAAGCTATTTGCATATGGTTATGCAGACATCGTGGTTGAAATCCACTTTCCCATGGATTTGTAGGATTATCAGGAAAATCGATCTTAAGCCCGTTTGCAACATCGAGCTCTTGTATAGGAGAAGATTTAACGATCCAACTTTGTTTGACAAATAGGATACGGTAGACAGAGATCGGTTACTGCATCTGGAGGTCGGTTTATTATACACAGATTATTATTCGTGCGGAAAATGCAATTCTAACTAGATTACTTGCTCTCAAAACATTCTAATTAGATTAATGCAATAGTTTTGTAAAATTGTTCTAACTCTAGTTTGGGAATCCTAGCTTTGAAATAGTTTAATTAAATTAAATCTGAATGTGACTATATATGTGTTTGATGGATTCAGTTTCATGAATATAGTTAACTGCCAGCCTCAAAAAATAATTTACATCGATTTGAATAACTCTGATATTACTCCAGGAAATTCATAAAGGGATTATAAATACTCAATTTCAACAAAAAAAACTTAAGAAACTTCTCGTTTTTTTCCTCTAGATGTGTCTACGAGGTTTTGTAAATAACTGTAAAAGGGCATAGTGTGGAGTGAGATGTCAGATATCCAACAGTTCAAAAAGCTGGGTGTTCACGGAGAGATCGTTCCACGCAATTTGGAGCGCATCACTCCAATGAAAATTGGCGCAGTGGGTTGCAAAAGTCTGGATTTTCATTTTCCTTCATTATCCATTTGGACCATTGGATCAAAAAAATAAAATGCCACCGAGGAGAGGGGGAACTAGGCTCTCTTTCAGAAAAGCGAAAACTACAATATGTAGAAACGTGAGGGAAGGGGAATCGAAGTGGAGTTGAGTCTCGTTTTGAAAGCAGGAGGAGGAGTAGGCGCCTTAGCTATAGGGGATCGGAATAACCGCTTGCATGAAGCCTACGTGAATGACCCACCTGAATTGATGGACATAAAATTGGAAAGGTGTGGAGTGATGTCACGGAATTTGGCTTGTAGTGATCTCATAGTGAATGTTCCCGCCTAAATCGATGGTCTTAAAATTGGAAAGGTGTGGATTGATGCCGATGCCACGGCATTTGTCTCAAATTAGTCTCACCAATAGACCAATAACCCACCTAAATGGATGGGCTTAAAATTGGAAAGGTGTGGAGTGATGTCACGGCATTTGGCTTGGAGTTCTCATCCGTGAATGACCCCCTAAATGGATGGGCCTTAAAATTGGAAAGGTGTGGATGTGCCGACTGGCTTTGGCTTAGGTAGTCTCACGCAGATGTTCCCACCCTAAATGATGGAAAATTGAAAGGTGTGGAGTGATGTCACGGCATTTGGCTTGGAGTTCTCTCACCGTGAATGACCCACCTAAATGGATGGGCTTAAAATTGGAAAGGTGTGGTGTGCTGCCACGGCATTTGGCTTGGAGTGGTCTCACAACGAATGTTCCGCCTAAATCGATGGACATAAAATTGGAAAGGTGTGGAGTGATGTCACGGAATTTGGCTTGTAGTGATCTCATAGTGAATGTTCCCGCCTAAATCGATGAGGTCTTAAAATTGGAAAGGTGTGGATTGATGCCGATGCCACGGCATTTGTCTCGGAGTGGTCTCACCGTGAATGACCCACCTAAATGGATGGGCTTAAAATTGGAATGGTGTGGAGTGATGTCACGGCATTTGGCTTGGAGTTCTCTCAACGTGAATGCCGCCTAAATGGATGGGCTTAGGTGGAAGGTGTGGAGTGATGTCACGGAATTTGGCTTGTAGTGATCTCATAGTGAATGTTCCCGCCTAAATCGATGGTCTTAAAATTGGAAAGGTGTGGATTGATGCGATCATTTGTCTCAGGTAGTCTCACCGTGAATGACCCACCTAAATGGATGGGCTTAAATTGGAAGGTGTGGTGATGTCGCAGGCATTTGGCAGGTAGTCTCACAACGAATGATTCCTGCCTAAATCGATGGAAAATGGAAAGGTGTGGAGTGATTACGGAATTTGGCTTGTAGTGATCTCATAGTGAATGTTCCCGCCTAAATCGATGGTCTTAAAATTGGAAAGGTGTGGATTGATGCCGATGCCACGGCATTTGTCTCGGAGTGGTCTCACCGTGAATGACCCACCTAAATGGATGGGCTTAAAATTGGAAAGGTGTGGAGTGATGTCACGGCATTTGGTTCTCTCACCGTGAATGACCCACCTAAATGGATGGGCTTAAAATTGGAAAGGTGTGGTGTGCTGCCACGGCATTTGGCTTGGAGTGGTCTCACAACGAATGTTCCCGCCTAAATCGATGGGCTTAAAATTGGAAAGGTGTGGAGTGATGCCGATGCCACGGCATTTGGCTTGGAGTGGTCTCACCGTGAATGTACATCTAAAAGTCTGCGGGATTATGTACGGGGTCGAGGCTTGGAAAGCGTTGTTCACCTAGGAAATCGGAGAAGGCGGGGAAGGGAACCAGACTGACTTATATTAGCTTTATTTGCTTGGCGCGGTGTGTTCGAGAATGACATGCGTGAATGAATGGGCTAAAAGATTAAATGGTTTAGAATGCCAATACACCATTTGCATCGCGTGGAGTGGTCATGAATGATATGCCTGAATGGATGGACCAAAATATTGAATTTCGTAGTATGCCACTAAGTCATTTGCGTCAAGTGGAGCGGTCGGGAATGAATGAAACGCTTAGAATTAACTGCACTTGATGGGCAAATAACACAAGGGAGAAAGTGTGTTTTTCAGAACTACAACGCGCTTCTACCCTTGTAAATGCGTAAGTCCATTTGTCATGAGTCTTCTAAGAGTTGTCTAAACCTATAACAGATCTTAAATTAACCCGGCAGTAGAAATGCGAAAAATAGTTAGAAGTTCTCGCTGTTTGCTGCACGATGAGACTGACCCATCATTCCCGGTGCAGGGTTAAAATACCGCTCTAGTCCATTTTCTACTTTATGTTTGTGGATTTAATACGCAATTATTACGATAAAAATACTTTGGAATTTTTCTATTTTTAAGAAGAAATGCCCCAGGAAAACGGAGTTTTGTTCAAAATTTAAGTAATTTGAAAATGCTATATTCCAGTTTTAATTTCAATAGCAATAATTAGGATTTCAGTATCTTTTGACATTTTGTAATTATTTCTTTCCTTGTCGACCAATTTTGATTTTGTCATTTCAAATTTTTAAAAATGCGAATATTTAATTTATAAGTTCTTCGTTAAATTTAATTTAAATGCAATGTCAAGCCGATATTTTTTAAAATTTCGTGGGAAAATATTAACCTAAATTGAAGAGAAAAAAGATAAGTCCAGTCTCTCTATATAAAAAAGATATGCGGAAATTGTTAAATATTCAAGCAACAAATTTTACTAGATTAAATCTTACACCTGCATGTTCGATACTTAACGGCACTGTCGGAGCGAACGTGTTCAGAATTATTAAATAAAATATTCAGAAAAATTGATTCTCCGATTTTAATTGTATTAAATTGACATGATTGATTCTGTTGCTGTTTTTTTTATGATTCTTTGATCCAGTTCAGCCTTTAAGAAATTTATTCCATCTTCAACAATGAAAGCACATGTTTTTTTGGCCTAATTATCCGCTCATGTGTGTTGTGAAAATATATCTCAAAATAATTTCCAGAAAAATCTCAGATGTAAATTTACCCGAATTTCAAATTCATTTGACTCCATGTATCTATATCGTCTAAATTTGCTTTATTTTTAAAATCAGAGTCAAGGATATAAATAGATATCTATTAAAAGCAGTGGCGGCTTGCGTTATGTAATTTTGGGGGTGCTTTAACTTTTAATCAATTCTTCATTGTGCAGTGATGCGTATTTGTACCTCTTACAGCTTTTTCTCTTTCTCATTAACTTTGACTAATTTTATGTTTAATGAATAAACTTAAAGATTTTTTTTTCTCTTCTAATAGGTAAGTCTTTTAACAAAGTTATTTTAATAAAAAAATTAAAACTCAAAATTTGTTTTCCATTTCCTCTTTTTTTGTATTCCTTACTAAATTTATAAAACTGTCTGAACAATAAAATGACAATATAAAACAATTTTTTGATCAATTAACAAAAAAATGCTATGGTATAACTTAATATGAAAACAAAAATAAACGAATTTCATTTATTAGTATCATTAAAAATTACTAAAAAAACAAAACCAATTTTTCTTGTTCTGTTTCCAGCCAAAATCCAGCCTTGATGCTTGTATGGCGATTAAAAAAAGTTTTATCCTTAGAAATCAAAACAGCAATATATATAGCCTATTCCGATTCATATTGTGTGCGTCAGAAAATAATTTATTATTTTTTTAATGTTAAAAAGCAGACTTCAAGTTCTGATGTAGTATGTAGAAAAGGGAGTTTCCAAGATCCGAAAAAAGAAAAACAAAAGCAGCAATGTATTCTATTACATCTATCTAAGAATACACTGTAGTATTTGAAAATGGGAAAACACTTATCAATATTCTTTCAGAAATTTTGTTCTTTGAAGCGAATTGCGTTTTATTCAAAAACGAAACTTCTTAAAATATGAATCGAGATCCTAAGTGAAATGATACGGAATATTGGGGGTCGCAAAAATTTTGAAAACATTTGCATCGTAGAAAATTTCTCATCAGCATTTATAACTAAAAATTATCAAAAAAATCCTTTGGATTGCAAGAAATTTCATTCAAATTTAATTAATATAAAAATCTTTTTCAATTAATTTTTTATTTATAATTAATTATTCTTCATTTCCTTGCTTATTTTCAAAGTTTTGGCTCTCGAAAAAAATTTCCGCGGTGGAAAAAAGTTTAAAACTCCGTTTCTAGATTATCTGGTGCTGCGTTTCTCACAGTTCCCCTTTAGCTTATAAACATAGTTAGAGAAGGAAGAGGAAAGATTGCACGCCGTAACTACGCATGCGCACAGGCGGAAATCGGCGCTGCAACGCTCCACTTTTCAGTTACTTAAAGTTGCTTTTTCCTCTTCGCATAATCGTCGGGTAGTGAAAAAATAAGATAGGGAGCTTAGTTTTCTGTCTCAGTTTTTACTCGAGGTTTATTTGAAGATCGAAATCGTCTAATGTAAAATTTGGTTAGATTGTTGACAGATTTAAGGTACCCGACTGGTTTAAAATCGATGTTTTGATGAAATTATCAAAAAAACAATTATGACTTAATTTTGTAGCCTGTTTAATCAGCTTTCTAAAACTGTCTCACTCTTTACTCTACGTGAATTACAAATGGAGTTACAGGTGTTTTATTACCGAACTGTAAGCATTATTTTATGTTGCATGAAAACTTTAAATGTGTTTTCTGAGAAATGATAATTTTGAGGAAAACTGACGACCGTAACAATGATTTCTCTAAAAGTTATTCAAGTATTGATATGAAATTTTCTGAGATTGTTTTCTGTAATATGCTTAATGTTTTTCTCTAAAAACTAAGGTCAATTTTAAAATCAAGTATTATTTTTAAGTGTTTAATTATAAACGAAAAGCATTTTTTATGAAAAATTACCAGTTTAATAACTATGTTCAGCAATATCTCGAAACTATTTTGAAGTACAAGAAATATTTTAGAGCATAACACAGATAACTGTCATAAAAATGTAATCCTTCAAGGATTTATGTATAATTAGAATATGATTTTGTCAATAGCTGTTAGCGTAAGGCAAATATTTTAGTCATTTTTTTTTCAAATTTCTCAGTTTTTTAAAAAAAATATTATTTTGAAAGCCTAATTTTACAATATTTTCATACTTTTAAAACATATGCAGTTGAAAAATAATAATAAAAATATATATAAGTTATTTTTCAAAAAAATGTCTTCGAACACAGTCGGATACCTTAAATATTAAATGAGAAATAATATAAATTTACGCAATGGAAAAAGTTGGGGGTGCTGCTCTACCGCAGTCCCTATGTACGACCCCCCCCCCGATTAAAATAATTAAAACTTCTAACTGTTCTAGAAATTGAAATGGGCGAATTGATCGCATTATATTCCTCATAAGAAGATAAAAGTAGTCTTACATAAAATACTATAAATATAAAGTTAAATACAGCGGATTTTCTGGGACGATGGACGCTTAAGTTTTAACCCAGTTTTGCGAAAGGATTTCCAAGATGATCCGTCTTCAATCGGTTTATAATGTAGATCATATTCGAGAAGTATAGGAGTTAAAATTTTAAACTTAGCTTCACAGCGAGAAAGCAATGGATTGAAATCGGATTACTCCATCTGGATCGCATTACTTAACGGATTACTGTAACATAGGATTTCAGGATTGCTCTTCGAGGTCCATCAGTGTACATTTTGAAAAAGATGTTTACAATAACATGCATGTTGTGAAATTGTCTATGTCCCATTTTGAATATAGTTTGGAATTTATTAAAGTAGTTGAATACAGTGTTTCCCAAAAGGTCAACTTTAAAGGTAACATACTTAAAGAATTTACAGTGGAAACATTTCTAAAACCACTGTTTCGTATCAATGCACATTTTTTAGGCGCATGATTATATTTTACTCCCCATTGCCAAGATTTTTCATCGAGTATACAGTTGAAATATGGAGCATCTGCTTTCATTTCTTTGAAAAAATCCCTGTTAGGTAAAATGCTGTCCTATTTTTCCAGGGAAAAAACTGCTAGAGAAAAAGTGATATACCTTTACAGGCGTTCGTCTTTAGTATAGATTTTTGCAACATTCTGATGTTTTTTCCATCATAAAGTTGACAGTAAGAATGATTTAGTCCTTCTCCAGCTTTATGAATAGAAGACGCAAACTGATGTTTGTGAATAAAATCGAACATCCCTTTTCAGAAATCTTCATATAATATGCTTTGCTTACGCATAAATTCAAAATTTATTAAAGAGAATAATAAAAGCATTTTAAAATGTGTTAGGTTGGACTCAAAATCAGTTCCTATACTGTCTTTAAACTTTCTAACTTTTGTCTAACTTTTAAGGTAGGTCAGGCATACGAAAATAAATCATTTCTGCAATTGAACATGGGGTCGCAAGCGAAAAGGGAAACCATTACAGGAGGCTGTTTGAAAGTGGATTAAGTGAAAGAAAAGAATATACAAAATAATATGTGCAACACAAGTTAAATATCAGTAAAAATTGATAAAATTAACGAAAATTAGATTAAAAATTAATAGAACTTGAATTAAAAATTAATTAAAATTCTAATGCATTATACAGAAAGGCGCATATGCAGCTGCTTCTGATAGAATACACGAAAAGTTAAATATAATACAAATACAATGACGAGCCAAAACATTATGACCATCCCCACATTTTTCAATGAACTCGTTTGGATGACGTGGAGAGAACGTGGTTAAGTGAGAATGGTATTTAACTGCTGCTGGAGAAGTTAAGTAATCATTCTTGCACTTACTTTTGCGAGTGATGGGAAAGGCTGCTGATCTAAGCGAATTTGATAGAGGGCAGATCGTAATGGCCCGAAGACTCGGAACGAGTATCACCGAAACTGCACGACTGGTAGGTTGTCCCGATCTACCGTTGTTAGTATTCGTGCAAAGTGGATAAATGGCGGTGACATCAGCAGTAGACGCCAAGGTGTTGGTCGTCCACGCGTCATGAAAGGAAAAGGACGTCGGAGACTGTCCCGCTTGATAAAGTAAAATCGGCGCCAGACAGTGGCTCAGCTGACAGCCCAATACAGTGCAGGTCCAAGCGCAAGTGTTTCGCAGCACACAGTTCAGTGCACACTGTTGTATATGGGACTGTGCAGCAGACATCCCACTCGTGTGCCTCTGTTGACCAAGAGTCATCGTCAACTGCGCCTACAGTGGGCCCGGAAACATCGAGACTGGTCCCTGGATGAGTGCAAGAGAGTTGCCTGGTCGGATGAATCCTGATTTCTCATTCATCACGTCGATGGTCGTGTCAGGGGTACGCCGTTTGCTAGGCGAACAGTTGCTCCCCTCTAGTACAGCAGGTCATACACAGGCTGGTGGTAGCGGTATTCTGTTTGGAGGACGTTCTCATGGGCGGCTCTGGAACCCGTAGTTGTGATAGAACAGACCATGAAAGCTGCGAACTATCTGAACATCATTGCGGAGGAGTTGCACCCTTACATGGCGTTTGTCTTCCCAGCTGGAAATGGAATCTTCCAACAGGACAACGCCCCATGTCACAAGGTTCGGATTGTATTGGAGTGGTTCGAGGAGGATGTCCTGGCCACCTAACTCGCCGGATCTTAATCCGATGGAGCACATTTGGGATTTAATTCAGCGGCAGCTCAGAGCTCAAACACCCTCATGTCCGAATATCTCGATTTTGCGTGACCGCTGCTTAGACATTTGGTACAACCTGTCTCCAGTCATGTACCAAAAACTTTTGGCATCTTGCCTAGGCGAGTTGCAGCTGTTTTGAAGGCCAAAGGAGGCGCAATGCTTTATTGAGAAGGTGGTCATGATGTTTTGACTCTTCAGTGTAAATAAGAGCGAAACAACAGTGATGCAAGAATACTTACATTGCAAGTCGCACGAAGTATGATAGATACAATGGCGGGTAGAACAAGTGGCGGCTCGTCCATAAGAGCTGCAAAGCTGCAGTCCCCACTGAAATTATTTTAAAAGATTTTGTTTTTATTCTAACTGGCTTACTTTTCCACTATGAGAATTCAGTGATCAACGAAAATGGCAAAAAAGTAATAAAAATGTAAGATGAAGACGGAAAATCAATCAAGAATTAAGAGAGAGACAGATCAGAGCTGCTGAGAGTCTTGACCCTCCTCCTCGGAAATTAAGGCAATGAGCCTTAAGCAGGAAAAAAGCAAGCTTTTCACCGCTTGAAATTTCATTCAATTGAGCTGCACTTTTTCTAGCTCTCGTTTGGCGCGACTTCTTCATTTGGCTTTTTTACCCCTTTTCTCTGTAGTTTAGTCGTAAAGTAGTTTTATAAATCCAATTCTGGAGGAGTTGTAATTATTTAGCTTCTTTATGTTTTTCGGATTCTGATAACGAATGTGAGGTTTGCCACCAATAATTTTTGTTGGAATTTTAGTTATAGCTAAAAAGCATGATTTTTTTTCCACAGCTTTTTTGCTTATAACTCAAAAACTATCCATTTTTAGTATATCATCATTATGTACCAAAAAATCAGCACAAAATTAACTACTACTTAGGTCTATACAACTTTTGAAGCACTGCTTGTTTCTGAGCTGACGAGTCGCCACTGGGTGGAACACATGATCAACTACAAGCTATACACGATTCGCACGTTGTTATTCCTGCAACTGTGTTGTGCTACGGTAAATTTTTATTCCATTAAACCCGAATTGAGCACTTTATATGGAGTAACCTTACCTTTAGCAGATCATTGACCGAAAAAAAACCTAGCATTCGCCCTTTGAGTTTGATGTCCTATGTTCTATTGTAACAATTATTTGTTATTGTATGCTTTATCTACATTCAAAGTCTATAAACGAACTTTTAGAATACCCTGTGTTTATATATGTAGCAACTCTTTATCTGAAATATCCTTATCTTTAGCTTAATTCATTGACGGAAAAAAACCAAGCAATCGCACTTCGAGATTGCTGGCCTATGTTCTATTGTGAAAATGATTTGTTACTGTATGCCTGGTCTACATTTAAAGTCTATAAACGACCTTTTGGAATGCGCTGTGTTAATATCTGTGGCAGTTTTAACTCTACGAATATAAAATCACACGACTCTTGGAATTTTCTATGAATTAGTTTGGAGAAAACTGATGCACGTGAATAATTATTGATTTCATAAGCTTTCAATTTAGAAAACGGGGAGTTTATTTTACAACTATGATGTGTATAATTTGATTTCCTGTTGATATTGTTTCGAAGTTTGGGAAGTCATATATGATTATAATAATCTGAATTTTTCTTAACCCGTTAACGACCGAATTAAATCTGCTGAATATATTTTGAAGAATATCTCAAATCTAAGTTATTGCGAACTACTTAGAGTAAAAAATGTGAAATTCAAGGAATTAGTTTGTTAGTTTTGAAATTACAGCTCGTCCTCATTTGAGGACGCTGGGCCTTCCAGCGATGGAAATTTAGTCTTGTTAGTGAAGTCAATAAGCTTTGATATAATATATAAAAAATGATATAAAAGCCTAGTAAAAGAATTTTAATAGAGTTTTAACCATGTTTGAGTTAAATTATTTTATTTGTTAATAATCATCAAAATATAGACTAAATGTTGTATTTTTAGTGTTAAAATTTTAATTTTTTGCTAATGGAAACAATAGATAAACTGAACAAATTTAACAAGAATTTACTGAATCGAAGCACACGATACATAAATAAAATGCTTAAAAAGGCCTAACATTCATGAAATACATTTAAATACCTAAATATCTTTTTCATCCTTAGATAAAGTGTAATATAGAGTATCTTCCACTTCAGCATCATATCTAAGCTTGTCATTTACAATATGGTATATACTTCCTGAGTGAAAAACTTTTCAAACATTTTTGTTACTCTTAACTGGCGCATTTATTTAGGAGACTTCCGAAATTATATTTATACTTATTTCTTCATCAAATTTTAAATTTTCAGAATCAACTTTTGACCAATTTACTTTTGTCATTTTCCGTTTCCATTTCACTTCTGATGGAGGTGGTTCTGTATAATCTTAATTCAAATCGATAATATTCATTAATCTATCTGAAATTTCGATTTCAGCTGTAACTGCTATATCAGGCATTGCAGGTTCATTATCAAAATCTTTTTAAACGGTTAACTCCTCAACGCCCGGTGGAATTACAATAATATCCGTTTCAATTTTTCTAGAAACAAACGTTCTCAAGCTTCATCATTCTAAAAACTTACGTGACTTAGTTATTACACTATACGAGGCGTGTCCGGAAAGTAAGTACCGTTTCGTTCTAGCGCCACAGCAGCGCTAGTGTCGCAGTTCCGCGCATTGCACACGTGTCTCTGGTTCATTGTCTGTCCACTGACGCCATTGCAGCCTGGATTGTGTTGTGTTTACATGTGTTAGTGAGCGTTCAAAATGTTTAAGACGATTGCTGATTCCGCCGACTGTGAAGTGCATTCTGTAATACGGTTTTTGAACGCAAAGAAGGTTAAGCCAGCTGAAATTCATCGTCAACTTGTAGAGATTTATGGTGAGAATGTAATGACTGATGGAATGGTTAGAAAGTGGGTTCGACAATTTAATGATGGGCGCACCAATATTCAGGACGAAGCACGGAGTGGCCGACCTTCTGTTGTCAAGGATGGTTCGGTTGCAAAAGTGAATGAGAAAATTCGTGAAAACAGACGGTTCACAATAAGAATGCTTTCTGATGAGTCTCCACAAATTTCAAAAACTGTTTTGCATGAGATTGTCACAAATCGCTTAAATTATCACAAATTGTGTTCCCGTTGGGTACCGAAAATGCTTACGGATGTCCACAAAACGAAGTGACTTGGCAGTGCTTTGAAATTTCGTACCCGATGCAGTAAAGAGGGAAATGAATTCCTAAACAAAATTGTGAACGGTTATGAAACTTGGGTTTGTTCTTGAACTTGAAGCGTGATTTTAGAGGTAGGCGCTTTGACAGCGATGACGACGCAAAAAACGGTGTTCAGCAGTGGCTGTCTTCACTGACGGCATCTTTCTTTGAAGAGGGTATAGACAAGTTGGTTTCTCGCTATGACAAATATCTGAACAACGGTAGTAACTATGTATAAAACTAGTTTACGAAATGATCTTTCATGTAAAAATAAATTTTGTTTTGAAAAAACATTTTTTATGCGAGTTTTTACAAAACGGAACTTACTTTCCGGACACGCGCCTCGTATTTTCCTATAAAATATTAATATTTGCTTTGAAAAACTTAAATGAGTTTTTTATTCAATCATTGCGGATAAAATGCAAAGAAATGAATGATTCTTAAAATTTGAATAAAAGCTAGCTGCAACTCCCAGCGTCCTCAATTGAGGACATCATTATATAACATAATTTTTGAAAAGCAAAATTTCAAAATATTTTACCATCATATGTTAACATAGTACTCTTAAATAAAGTATTATAATAGATTTAATCACTCTTCTTCTTTTTAGCTGATGCAGCTGAGCGTAAACCAAATGCACCTGCGAGGCTTGAAAAATCACAAAACGACAAGGCAAATCACGAAATTATAAACATTAGCAGCTGCATGAAAATTTGTAGAAATGTTGATTGTAATGCCATCTACCATTTTTAAAAGTAAAAAACCTTTTCAAAAATATAAAAACGATTCTACGAACTGTTTTCATTTTTGTTCATGTTCCTGTTTTGTTCATTTCATTTCATGAGAACGCTGGGCGATAATGGGTTTATGTTAATTATTCTAAATTTTAATATTGTTTCTATCGTCCAATTTTAATATGACATGGCCCTTTTCTTATTCATCATAAAAGGTAAAAATAAAGCATTTCATCAGCTGAAATGACAGTGAAGGTAATAAACTAGAAAAATTATTTTATTCAGTTGATCCATTATATTCTTAAAAATATCTACAAGAACAGGCAAAAACTAAGAGACCGAAAATTTCAATTTTTCAATTAATTTCATGGCCTTCAAACCCTAGAGATGAAAATAAATTTAATTAAAGTAACTCATATTTAAAAAGACGAAATTCCAATTTTTTAACTATCTAATGAATATTCTTTCCTTAATGAAGTCTTTGAAACAGCTCATAAAAAGAAATTTTTCAATCGAAAGAATTTTGTGACTCTTTCGTGAACTGGATAAATATTTTATACATGAAATTCTCGAAAGAATATTTCAGTTTCCTTAGAATTCTACTGATGAATATTCATCGCAAAACTTTAAATATTCGCCCGATTTGCTCGCTACGCTAAATCCGATTATCTTCAAGCGGCCTATTCGAAATCCAAAGGTATTTTTAAGTGAATGAAAGTAGGAAAATGACGGACTTACAAAAAGAAAGTCACGCAGTTTTGAATCTGGAATAAAAAAGAAAAGACGACATTTCCTGATTTGACTATTTTTTCTATGAAGGAGAAAGAAAAATTGCAGATAACGTTTCCCATTGGAATCGCATTGGACTTTCTGAATAGCCCAATTGAGACATCGCAGCTTTTCTTACGGGGAATGACACTTGAAAAATGAAACCTTTGTGATGTCTGACATTAGATGCTGCAGGCATTCCGATTATTTTCTCCCTTTACAAAATTGCTCTAGAAATCACTCCCCTGGTGCAACCGCTTGAATGATTTCGCTTGCTTCTCTTCAAGTGATGAAGCAGATTCATGAGTTTTGAATGGGCTATATTCTGAACTAGTTTTTTCAGGAATATTCTTCCAGTTTATACATTGTGCGTTAGGTTTTAATTATTAAATATTGACCAGTAAGGAAAGGAATAAAGCCTTCTTCCAGTTTATATATTGTGAGTTATGTTTTAAATGCTAAATAGTGACCAGAATTGAAATACTTATAGGGATTTCTAATATTTAAGCAGGAAGCAAACTCAGATTTTAACTTTCGGTCGGGCGCACTATAAATGGTGACACACACGGGCGTAACTCATCTGTGAGATTAAAAGTGAAATTTTTGCTTAGGCTTAAGGAAAAGCCTAAAGCCATCTTCCATTTTATTCACTGTGCGTTATGTTTTAATTGTTAAATAGGGACCAGAATTGAAATACTGGTCACTAGGGATTTTTAAAACTTAAGCAGGAAGCAAACTCAGATTTTAAATTTCGGTC
>BGPR01006057.1:0-60926 GCA_013235015.1 Araneus ventricosus | reverse complement strand
AGCGCCTAAAGCCTTCTTCCATTTTATTCACTGTGCGTTATGTTTTAATTGTTAAATAGTGACCAGAATGGAAATACTGGTCAATAGGGATTTCTAATACTTAAGCAGGAAGCAAACTGAGATTCTAACTTTCGGTCGGGGGCACTATAAATGCTGAGACGTTCGGGCGCAACTCATCTGTGAGATTAAAAGTGAATTTTTTGCTTAGGCTTAAGGAAATGCTTATCAAACTGAACTATTCGGTAATATGAAGTAATATTTTTCAATTTTAAATAACTTTTTTGTATTTCCTTGCAATTTGAACTGATAAAACTTCCGGGAATTCAGAAGGGAGTTGCCGTTTGTTTTTCCGTAAAGTTCCTTAGCAATGACATTTGTTGTCGATGAGAGCCTCAAATAATTCGACATTTTTGAAGCAATATATTAAGAATAATGATCAATTTTATTGAATAAAAGGCTACGACACAGAAATATGAACTTTTGCATGTATATAAAAAGAAAAATTTGGAAATAGAAAATACAGATTTAATAGGGTGCAATTAATCGATCAGATTAACGTGCCCTTCACGTACATTAAAAGTGCACTAGAAAAAAACTACGATACCAAAGTGTGAGTGTTAGGGAGCCAAGATGGTTCTAGAAGTCCCACACCTTTCTCGGTAAAACTCTCACTTAGGCATAAAAAATATGGGTGCTTTATCTCACGCATCAGACGGAGGTTAAATGTTTTCTGTTAAATTATAAATTGCTAAGTGTTCTTGGTAAAGAGAAGGAAGAAAACTTTTTATATAATTTTTCACAGCATTTAGCAGATTAATAATGTTGGAGTACAGAATTATGTAGAATTCTGAAAATTCTGCTGTTATTTATAATTTTTGTTAATCGACATGGTTGATGATATTTATTTAAATTATGATTCTTTGAAACAGACGAAGAAAATGTCCTCTACTCTATTCTCGTTGTATCTGACATTAAAGATAATTAACCGCACCATCCGCACTTACTTTACTGGAAACCCTTATTGCCGGTACGGTTCTATTCCTGTGTCGTAGGAAAAATGATGAGAAATACCGCCGTTGATTATTTTTACAGCATCACGAGAAGTCTGTGTAAAATACTCAACAACTATCAATGTACCTCAAGCTACTAATCGCTTCTCTAGAATTGTGCCGATAGAGGTACAGATGACCAGATATTTACTTTCAAAGGCTTGAGAAAGAAAACCAATCATTACAAAGAAAACATCTTCTCATGAAACTATCGTTTGAATGATTAGAATGATTGATGTGCTTTTCTTTTCATTGAATATTCTTAGTAGTAACGGTTCAGTAGATAAGACCCCGTTCCGCTGCAGTCATTAAACTATTTTAGGGTTTTGAAAATCTTTTGTTCTTCTGTTTACAATTCACATTTCTGTTAAACAGCTTTTAAGTGTCATTTGAGAATATTTATGATTGTTAAAACCGCTTTTTATTATCGCAATCATTGTGCTTGAAGAGAAGAAATGTCGCTTAAGATTTAAATATCCTAATGCATCTAGATCACGTTAAAGAGGGAAAGTTTACCGCCTATTTTAAGCTAACACACATTTAAAAAGAGACATCATTCAAAGCAGTTCGTATAACTGGGAGATGACAAGATAAACCGAGGCAGAATTTTAGTCAGATTTTATGACGAAAATTGTGGTGTAAATTACATAGTTGTTTTAAAATAAAATTCTTCAATTGGGGAATGGAAATAATAAGACATGTTTTATTTATCATGATGGAGTTGAATAATAAGTATAGGATAGTAAATATTTATTGGAATTACATAAGTTCATTCAGCTTCAGAAAAGAAATAATATAGAACAGATTTCAAAAAAATTCTAAATATTTTTATCTATTCAAACTTAACACCACATTCATAGTTTTATTAAATAAATTTCAACATAATATCCTTGCCGCTTCCATTTAAATTCAGATCTGAGTATAATTTTCACTATTTTTTACAAAAGATTTCCTTAGGTTCATTAAATTTCTTTATTATGTAGAACAAAGAATAAAAACTTTAATCTGTGTTCTATTCTAGTTTTTTTATCGCAGCATTGATTTTGATAGAAGATTATTAAATTATTTCCGTAGATTTAATACAAATAATTCAATAATGCCGTTAAAATTAAGAGCTGAATCTGTGAAGTATATTTCCTTCCTAATAAATAATGCACCTCAAAATTACGTATGAAAACATACCTCAATTCAAATTTTCAACACATTTTTAAATAAAAAAATTCAAAATCCGTTATAAAAAATGCTATTTCTCAATTTTATCTTTTAAAAACTTGGTTTTGAAATGGATTTCTGTATTTTCCACTTCCATAGCTAAAATCAAGCAGTTATTTTCCCTGATCTGTTGAAAAGTTATCTAACTTTTGATTTACAATGGTATTTAGTTATTTAGGTTTCTATTTCTGGGACTAAATTAAAACTTTTCTATTTAAATTTAAGAATGAAACTTTGATTTTAATTTATAATTCCTGTATGAAACATTCTTTAGTTATTATGGTTCGTAATATTTAATATAAATTAAAAAATTTTAAAAATATCTATTCAAATTTTGAAACTAAAGGTACAAACAAGTTCTTTTAATGTAAATGAAACTGACAATTGATTTTGTAGGCTAATATATGATTTGTAGAGGGACGAGACTCATGTTTATATGGAATGCCGCTGTTGAAGAATTAATTCAATTCCAGGAACCATTTTTATTAGATCTCTAAGTTCCACGACACAGTACATTAAAAGGTACAAGACGCAAGACAGAGAATAACAACACAAGACAAGTACACAAAAGAAAAAAGAGAGAGGGGAATCATGGGAAAAACCTGGATGGCTCTAGTAGCGCCACCTACCATAAGAAGGAGAAGGCAGTGAATTGTAACCGCTACAAATTTAATTTCATCATACGAGCAACAGTGATACTTTAGCAGTGGATATTTCACTTGACAATATGTTTGATTTATTTATGTGTCATCAGTTATATTACTACAATAATTATTTGGTGTTGTGTTTTGACAGCATGTAGAAATAAATAATTCATGTAATAAATTCAGAAAATAGAAATAATTTCCTTAAGTACCTTTTCTTAAAATACTTCATTTACTCTATAAGACTCAAACTATCTGATGAATACGTTATTACAATTTTTTTGAGAAATAATTGTGAAGTAATATTTGTGAATATCAGATTTTTTTGCTTATTTCCTTCCTTAGAGATTTTAATTTAAGAAAAAGCGAATTACTTTTATAGTTTTATAAAATGGATCCTAAATTATTTTGATAAAACTTCATGTGAATATTTATGAACATGAATTTCAGTTGTAAACCTACAATTACTGAATACAAAGCATATTAATTATGGACAAATATTAATTAATTTAATTAATGAGGTAATTAAAATCAATTAATAGATTTATTAAAAAAGCAATTTTTATTAACAAAAATATAGTTACTGTGATTAAAATATGGCAAATTATCTTATTTTAAATCATCATAACTAGAAATTTGAAATTTTGAAGTACATATGCTTTAAATTTTTATGTCCCAACAAACTAAATACGTCCCTGCTCTTACGTAATAAAAAAAAATCTGAATTTACTAAAGAAAGAGTACTTTTTTATAAATCTTTCCTTTCTGCAATCATATTTGTATCATTCCTTTTATAAATTAATACACCTTTTTTACGAATGATGTTTTTATTTACATTCGAGCCTATGTTAAAATATTTCAAATTTAAAATTTGTTGTAGATTTTGAAATATTTATAAAAAAATCGGGACATTTCAACTTAATAAAAATAACAACAAAAGCTAATAAATGCAATTAAAACCTAAAAATTATGAAAGTAACGAATATTTAAATTTATTTAAAAATAATATTACTTCTCTAAGATATATATAAAAATTAAAATTAATTATGATTGTATAATGTTGAATGCCTGATTCGAAATTTAACTACACAAAATGCAACCAAATAAAAAATGCACCAAATATTTTCTTATCTCATTACATATTGAATACGAGAATAATCAATCGTTTTGAAAAATTATGAAATAAAATGAAAATAAAACAAATTTCCAAAATTTCTTTGAGGAAAACTTAAAAGCTCAGCATCAAAATTTTACAATTACTAAATTTTCTGTTAAGCGAAATCTGAAAATCGGTGCACTGTGGGTATTTCGGGTAGAAAGTTTGAATAAATGCTAATAAGTGGAAGGAACTGGTGTTATCACTTCTAAGTGAAAAACATGTGCTTATTTATTATTTTAAAACAATCTCTCAGATTATTAGCGAGCAGCTATATTAGGGTATATCTTCACGAGGAAATCATAAAAATAATTTTAAAAAAACAATTTGATTTTTTGTCAATGTAAAACAAAGACAAAAAAAATGGACGGGAGGCTGTCTCTTCGGTACGGCCGCTGGGATTGAGGGACGTTGACTTACTTACCATATTCAACTGTGACTTTCTGTGACTAAACTAGCTCTATGTGACTATTAACTCTATAATCTGAAGTGACTATTAGTTTTGTGTGACTATATGACTCTATCTAAGTAAAATTCTTCGTGATTTTCAACAACTTTGCAACTCGACTGTGAGAAAACCTTAATTACAAATTCTAAAATTCATTTTGCAATCTTCCATGTCTACCAATCTCTGTTAAGTGCAACTAAATCCAACTCTCTATGTTATTTGGTTGCGGATCTATAAGCGTTTAACTTTATCACGAAATTCGAAGTAATTCAACAATTCTTGAGTAATATTTCGAGCGATCGATGACTGAATTGCCCTAGTCTGCGTGCGCGCGCATCGGTCGCTGTCACGTCGTCAAAATCTTTCGTGATTTTCACCAACTTTGCAGCTCGACTGTGTCTAAACTGTAATTCCAAATTCTAAAATTCTTTTTGCAATCGTCAATGTCAACGTTTCTCTGTTAAATGAAACTAAAACCAACTCTCTATGTTATTTGGTTGCTGATCTATAAGTGTTTAAAAAACCACGAAAAGTGTCATAATTTTTCCTTTCCCGACACACCATTAGACCAATATGGAGAAACGTAAGTCTTTGTCAAAAGAAACGACCACAGTCAAACTTTAAACAAAGAGACAAACATCTTAATATTCCAAAGAAAATAAAACACGCTCCAAAATTTATACATAACACAAAGTTTTCAGGATCCTTCTATTTTACGCAACGTTGGCAATAAATCTTTAATAGCTTAAAGAAAAATAATGAAATAAAAAATTAGAAAACATTTGATTCATGTGCAACTAGAAGGTGAGAAAAAGAAGTAAGTGGGAAAGTTCTTTTTTTTTCCTTTAGATGTGGCAATATTAAACAATGTTTTAAATTAAGTCTTTATAGACAGGAAACTAATATTCAGTGACAAACATCAATATTAATGAAGTGAATAATGCGTTATACAGAAGAAGATTTTTAAAGATTCAAAGTTATAAATTTAAAGTTTCATTAAATAGTAGCTGAACACGGTGGTTAAAAGGCATCTTGACAGTTCTCCCATGTCTGGAAAGTTCAAATAATCCTCACGAAACTCGTCCATTAGGTAGATTCTTTATTATTGCCTTATTATAATGAACAATTTTTGTATTTAAAGTTTTTTAATAGCCTCAATTGCTTAGAAGTTTTTAGCTGAAATATGATTTCCTGCCTCCACCCTATATTAAAATTGCCTTTTAACCTATGAATGTTATACCTTGTTGGAAAGCTCTCGTCTTTTGCAGTCTCTTCCACCCGCTTTAATTCTTGCAGCTCCAACCATGATGAAAATATAGGACAGAATGTTCTTTTCCTTATATATCCAAACAAAAGGAATCTCCTTTTGCCTTCTGGCTTGCCGACTGGGACTTTTTAAAATTAATTTCCACTTTGTTCGAAATACCGAAAATATCATGCTGACTATAAAAATCAGTAAACTTGTCTCCCTGAAAGCACAGCTTAAAATATTTGACTTTGAAAGTTCCTGAATTAAATGGGCACATTTCATTACTTTCAAGGCTGGGAACTTTCCAGACTAATCTATAAATTTTGTTTGATGCTTAGTACAATATCCAACAGGATTGAATCCCTAACACAAATGTGCTGCTATAGATGGATCTTGTAAACATTCCTCAAATATACTCAAAAATGAATTGCTGCGAACATAATGAATTATACGATATGGGAAGTGTGCTCCAAAACCAGAAAATAAACTGAATATATAAAATACTCGCTGGTTTGCAAATATTTGTCATTCATCTTGATATAAGAAATTAGTAGCAGCAAAAACTTCTCTGATTAACCTTTCTCTTCTGTTTTAAATAGCAGAAACAGAATACATTGTATCACTTTGTATACTAATGATCTAAAGTTACCCTCAATGGCCTGGTGCAAAATTTCGGTTTCAGGAGGAACGGCGTCTTGGGTGTTAAAAGCCGGATTCCAACACAGATACACAGTGTTAGTATATGTGAAATAAGTAAATAACTCGCATTTTTTAATTGTACAGCATCGACGATTCGAGTGAGAGAGAGAGACGTCTCAGGTGTCGCATTCATCATCTAACCACTGTTATTAGTAATGATGTCCTTTCCGAAAATATCCCTCATGATGCTTCATGAACATGATATTAATATGACTAAGACAAAACGTATTACCTCCAATGCCTCGTGATAGCTAAATGCCCCTATTAGTGTGTCTCCAATACTGAGTAAACTGTTAACCCTCCTTTTATACCAATTCAAAATGATTATGCTAATTCTCACTGACGTGCCTGTACAACAGACCCAGATAGCAAAGAAAGCTTGTCTAAAAGGTTTTGGAAACCTTGTCGTCGGCAAAAGTAAAGGGTTGTCACAAAGGTTTCCATGACAAGGGTTGAACCTTTCGGCAAAGTTGCGGAAAAGTTCGCTAGTCAACACGAAACAAGATTTTCTGTAAGGTTTTTAGTAACGTTCCCCAAGCTTTTATTACAAGCTTGTTTCAGGCTTTCCTCAAGCTTGTTTCAGGCCTTTTAAAAGGTTGTTAAGACCCTCCTTCGGCGGACAAAATAGAACCTCTCCGAAGCAGTACTCCTACAGAAGGGTCCAACCCCCTTTTTCTGACGTCATCTTAGTCCAACTCAGAGTTATCTGGAATGACAATCAATTAGGAATCTTAATTAATCAACGCTTAATTTTTTAATTTCAATTAATTTGATTAACCTAATTTTTAATTGAACTTACTTGCATGATTTAGTTGTAGATTGTGAGAAAACTTTAAAATCCTCCAAGCCGGGGATCGAGCATGCGTTCATAGAGTTGGAGGGTAGGTGCACTAACCTCTATACCGGACGGGGCTATACACGAGGGAACAGGCAATTCATAAAAAGCTTTCCTACGCCAATTTTGCGGGAATGATTTCCGAAACGGTTTGTGCGGAAATGCCTTCGCGTACTTGCCGTTCAAACCTTGTCGGTGAGGTAGTTCATAAAAAGCTTTTCCTCGTAAACCTTGCGGTAATGATTTCCGAAACGGTATGCGAGGAAATGCTTTCGCGGACAGCCTATGGGAATTGAAATGGCAACCTTCTTTGCTATCTGGGGATGTACAACGAACATTTAGAAATCAAATGAACGATAAACAATGCCCAGAAGTGGACTAATATGTGGCCTAAGTACGTTATAAATTCTATTCTGGGTATGCGATCCACCAGCATTATTCAAGAACTGTTAGACGTATGTACCAACTACTCGCTCACAACGGTCGAGATAGCTAAGACAGTTTTATTAGTTTTCCTCTAAAGGAAACACAAATGCGGGCCAGTTCCCCCTAAAAGTCTTATAGGAAGATACAATGCCCTCTAAATAACAGCTAAGTTCGGTTTCTACCTCAGACGTTCTAAGTTTGTTTGAACAACAGAATGTGCCAATTTTACTCTTTATCATGGGTGCTTGATCTATGGACTTTTCTAGATATGCTAGCCGAGATGGAAGTTATCACGATACATTACTTGATCTATTTAGACTGGAGAGCATTAAACTTCAATATTAACCTCATAATACTTTGCTGACGTTAATTTTTCGAAATGAGAAATTTTATATGATCACAGTCAGGAGGTAAAGCACGAAAGTCGTAAATATCAGTTTTGTATTCACAGAACGAATTTATTGCAGCGAATTCCTAGCCACATGCAGAGGAAATACAAATCAGTTAAAATTAGATAATAAAAGATTGAAATTAAAATAAATCTCCGGAACTGTCATACACAAATTTCCAAAGCATGTGAAAAATTTCAGGAAAATTGCTTTATATTTCTCTCAGAAATAAGGAGAGAGAGAGAATAATCCGAAATTTTATACAATAAAATTAATTGGATAAAATGCATTAGCCTAGTCTTCTCGCAATAGGATGCGAAGTTCTTAGGAAGACATCTTAATACATCAAAGTTCAAAACATCTTAAAATATCAGACTATTAAAAAGAACTGTTCCCATTATATTAGGCGATAGATTTTCCTTTGAACAAAGACGGATACTTTTTCAAAGAGAATAAAGAAAGAGAAAAGACAAAGAAAAAAAGATATCTATCACTACAAAACAAGCACTCTATCAAAAAGATGTTTGTCTTGGAACAGTTTGAAACTTTATGTCTCTTTCATCTACTGTGATTATACAATGGAAGGTAATAAGTGAACTAGCTTCTTTCCGAGTAAGTTTTTTTTCGTTGACAGATTTTTACAGAACTGACAAAGTGCTTTTAGTTTCAGTTGTTTTATCTTTTGTATGATATTCTGCCATCGCTTAATGGAGAAAAGAGGGATGGTGTATTGTACTGGCTTCTGCAAAATCTATATCTGGGCTCCCATACCTTTTTGACAAAGGCGCAGAATACGTTTGGCCTTTATTATTGGTTCGAATTTTTCTTCATAGATGGAGCTAGGTGTGCTAGCCTCCGATATTTTTTACTTTTGTTTTCTCGTTTTCAGTCGGCGTCCTGCATCTAACTCGGCTGAGGATGAATTATTTTTTACATTTTCAAGTTTTCTGCTCGGTATGTTTTTAAAGGTTTTTATTATGCTTGTTTTCTCTCCTTCTTTTTATTCTTCTCAAAGGGATTATTTCTTATATTTCAATTGGACACATTCAGAGCCACAGAGGGTATATTTTTTGACTTTGTAAGTCTTGACCTTGACAGAACATTTGTCCAAATTAGAACTCCTATGGTGGGTGGCTCTTTGATAAAGTCCGCCATTTGGGATTCTCCCCCAATTTTTCCATTTTGATTGCTTTTTCTTTTGTTTTCTAGTTTTTTCTTTTATGTGTTTTGGCTATTTTATTATTGGGGAATTTTGTTGTTTAATTCTTTATTGATGGGTTAGTTGTAAAATATATGATGCAATCACTGGCTGCTCCTGCGTTTGGCGCGCAAAAAGGTGTATTGTTATTATAGTTGATTACTTCTTCTGTTTCATATTTTTTTCTAGTTTCTTTCTTTCTTAATGTGTTTTAATTTTTTTAATTTTCTACTGTTTTTAACATTTTTTAATTTTCTATTATTTGTTTTTGTATTTATTATAATATGCTGCATATGCGCCAATCTGTATAATATAAAAGGTTTAATTAATTTTTAATTAATTCAAAGAAAAAAATTAATAATCTGTTAAATTTTATTAATTATAATTGTTTTCGCCTAGAGCATAGAAATATGTAAATCCGGCCCTGGCGCTGCCCCTGCCCCTGTGCACTTAAGAAGTATATTAAAATTTATTTTGAATCAAAAACTTTGGATCAAATCCTCTAATTCCGATTCTCCCCAATTGTGTTCACCATTAACCCAGTAATTTTCCCAGTCTAATCCCGATTCTCCCCAATTATGTTCAACATTAACCCAGTAATTTACCCAGTCTAATCCCGATTTTCACCAATTGTGTTCACCATTAAACCAGTAATTTCCCAATCTAGTCCCGATTCTCCCCAATTGTGTTCACCATTAACGCAGTAATTTCCCCAGTCTAATTCCGATTCTCCCCAATTGTGTCCACCATTAACACAGTAATTTCCCCAGTCTTCTCTGATATTTTTTTGAATTTTGAATTTGATAAAAGAACGGAATGCTGGGATGTCCATTTCTTCTCCTGAAATGGTCTCTGTTTTGTCGATGCGGTCATCGAGATCATTACCCGTATTATCGACATGTGACTGCAGCCAGGCAATGCCCACCAGCCATCCACCCAAATGAATGTTATATTTGATTTTATAGACACAAATTCAGGCATTGGCGTAGCGCTTGTCAGAGTCTCAATGGATTATTGACTATCGGTAAAAATATTGATTTCCGAATCATATTTAAATGTTCTGCTCGCAGTGAAGTTATTCGACAATATCTCGGCCGGGAAAATAGAATTAAAATGCTTTAAATTAAAACAATTATTACTTTCTCGTATACGAAGTATACAAAGAGAAATTATTGTAATCGTCAAAAAATTCGAACTCGAGATTTTGACGAATCTCAACGCTTTAGACCTCTCTGAGTCCGAAAAACACAATTTTGGAATTACGTCTTTCTGTGTGTCTCTATGTCTGTGAACACGATAACTCGAAAACTATTAGAGCTACGGGGATGAAATTTGATATGTGATCTTTTCACATAATTTAGAGGTTTCTATGAAATTTTGGACAAAATCCGCCTACGGGAAGTCTGCCTGTCTGTCGGTCCACTGTGATGAGAACACTATAACTCAAAAACTTGAATAGCTAGATGGATAAAATTTGGTACACAGTTTTATCATCATGAATGTAGGTCCGTATAAAGTTTTGGGCCAAATCCGTCAAAGGGTTGACTGTCTGTCGGTCTGTATAATTTACTTTTGAAAAGAATCCGTTATCTCCACGCGCATGCGTACTGGAAGCAATCTTCTGTGCACGCGAAAGCTATGGAGCGAATTACGTCAGTTTGTCCTTGAGCCGGTAAGAGCGGAAAATCGGTACGCGTCTCTTTGAATTTGATTCTTTACCTAGATATTTTTCAAACACTACAATGAAAAACCTTCTGATAGACATTGGTTTCTTGGTAACAGTAGGTTGGAATTTTTTTAGCCACACGGGGGAAGGGGAAACGGCACCTTTTTGTGGAGGTATAGGAGAAAGTTTAGGGGAGAACATTCCCGCTGGTTTTTAAAAAAGTTATTACTTGTGAGAAAACACAGGGATATTCCAGCATCATTACCGGGGGCCGCAGTAGCCTACTGGTAGGGTCCCGGCTTTGGTGTCGGAGGATTCGAGGTTCGAAACACGAATCCACTGAAGGTCTGCCGTATATGAGTCTGCCTCGTGTAAAATCATACGTAGTGGACAGACATGTGGCACGGAAGCTTGGAGAATGGATGGTGCCAGCTCAATTGTCGTGCTCGTCATCTGACCAGTTTAACACGATGATGTCCGTCCCAACATATCCCTCGTATAACTTGAAAATGGGCGTTGCAACTAAACTAAACTACACCTAATAACAATATCGATCCTGGATCCGTCCGTGTTTATATTAAACATGATTGTCTAGGGCATAGGATTCAGACTTATCCTTTTAACAATTGGTACTTCATTAATATTTAATTCTTTATTTTAACACATTGAATCCGGTATACAAATTCGATGCAAGCGTAGATAAATAAACATACCGTAACTGTGGTTACTCTAGGCAAACAATAGAAACTTACAAATGTTAAATGAATAAATGTTCAAAAACAATAGAAAATTAAAATTAAAAAAAACATTAAAAAAGAAGAACACTAGAAAAAATATGAAACAGAAGAAGTAATCAATGATGATAACGATACACCTTTTTGTGTGGCAAACGCAGTAGTATCTAGTGTTTGCATCATACATTTAACTACAACTAACCAACCCATCACTAAGTAGTTAACCAACAAAATTTTCCAATAATAAAATAGCCAAAAACACAGAAAAAAACTAGAAAAACAAAAGAAATAACAATCAAATAGGGAAAAATTGGAGGAGAACACCAATGGCGGACTTAATCATAGAGCCACCCACCATAGGCTGGGTTCTCCTCCAATTTTTTCCATTTTGATTGTTATTTCTTTTGTTTTTCTAGTTTTTTCTTTTCTGTGTATTTGGCTATTTTAATATTGGGGAATTTTTGTTGGTTAATTCCTTAGTGATGGGTTGGTTAGTTGTAGTACAATGTATGATGCAAACAATGGATGCTGCTGTGTTTGGCACGCAAAAAGATGAATTGTTATCATCATTGATTACTTCTTCTGTTTCATATTTTTTCTAGATTTTTTCCTTCTTAAATGTTTTTTAAAAACGTTTTTAATTTTCTATTGTTTTTCAACATTTATTGTTTTAACATTTGTAATTTTCTATTGTTTTTTGAGTATTTATTAGAATATGCAGCATATGCGCCATTCTGTATAATATAGAAATCCTTGACAGAAAATTTTGTCCATTTTAGAACTTCTATGGCGAGTGAGCTTTGAAAAAGTTCGTCATTCGGGTTTCCATCCATTCCTTCAGTTTTAACTATTTCTTTAACTTTCTAAATTTTATTTTATGTGTTTCAATTATTAATTACCTTAATTAATCGTTGTAATATTTTGCTGATGCAATCACTAGATGCTGCTGCATTGAGCGCGCAGAAAGGTGTATTGTTATCGTTATTGTTTAATTCTTCTATTTCTTATCTATACTTTTTTCTTTTTTAACTTTTTAAATTTTAAATTTTGTTTTTCTACTAATTGGTTAAAATACATTAGGCTAATTTTACCTTCTTCTTATTGCAGGATGAGAGCTACTTACGAAAACAACTTAAGGTGAGGTTCAGATGAAAATCAGATGAAGTTGAAAACACCTCAACCCTTTCGCGTTCATTGGTTTCTTAGTGAAACCTTACAATCAGCATTTTGTTTACTGCGCATGAGTGAAATGTAGCGCAATTTTTCTTTTAAAAATTAAGATCCAGATATATAGGCCAACATATATAAAAATTCCAGTTCAATACCGTTAGTATTCACAGAGATATCGGCATTGTTAGAGCTAAACTGCTTTTGATCTCTAAGAGAACCAAAATGATGAGGGTTCTTGCACAAATTGTTATTTTTTAAAATTCAATCTTTGAAAGTAATATTGAATTTTGTAAAGGTTGAATTTCCTGGATACTCACGTATACTTAAAATAAAATACATGATTGTATATTGCATTTCTATGAAGGAGGAAAAATAGCCCATTACCGTTCGTTGGTTTCTCTTTGAAACCACAATTTTTTTGAAAATAGAAAATGCCAATTTTTTTCCTTTACATATTTATGATCAGCTCCATGTCTTATACTCTTTTTTGGAATAAACTGATTAATTTTCAGAACGAAACATGTAGTCATCTTAAAAGGTTTAAATGTTAACAATAAAAGAGAGTTATTCCTGTTATATCAGGCGATGGTTTTATCCTCGAACAAAGACGGACAGTGTTGAAAGAAAAGAACGGCAGAAAAGATAAAAAGACATCTATCACAAAACAAACACTTAATCAAAAATATGTTTGAGTTGGAACAGTTTGATACTTTTTGCTTCTTTCATCCATTGTGATCATACAATAGAAGGTAATAAGTGAGATTGGTTTCTTTTCAAGTAAGTATTTTTTCCTTAACAGATTCATACAAAGTTGGCGTGGCTCGCTTATTTTCATTTGTTTTATATTTTTCACGGTATTCTGTTATCATTTATAGTAGCAAAGAAGGATGGTGCATTTTATTAGCTTCAGTAAAATCTATTCCTCTGCAGTTTTCTATGATGTTTCTTCCTTTAAAAAATTTAGACTTTGTTTTAGTTTTACTAAAGTTCCGCTTATAAGAAACATTAAGACTATTTCGGGACGAACCTCGTAAATTTGTGCCTCGAAATTAGCTTCAGCAAATATGTTCTTTGCCAATATGTTTGGCGCAGCATGGCCAATTTCTGCTCTTTATGCCAATATGTTTGGCGCAGCATGGCCGAATTTTTGCTCTTTATCCCAATATGTTTGGCGCAGCATGGCCAATTTTTACTCTTTATGCCGATATATTTGGCGCAGCATGGCCAATTTTTGCTCTTTGTGCCAGTATGTATATCGCAGCATGGTCAATTTTTGCTCTTTGTGCCAATATGTTTGGCACAGCATGGCAATTTTTGCTCTTTGGGTCAATGAACCCCAAAGAAATCAGTAAATTGCGATGTTGTTTACGTTATTGCACTCATTAATCGGATAATTTCAAAAATGATTAATGGTTTCAAATAACTGAATGAATACTGACCATAAAAACCATCAAATTAACAGTTTCTTAAATTTATCCATCTATCGGCTTATATCTAAGAGTCAAAATGAGACGTCTTTCTCACAAAAATTCTTTTCAGTTCCTGGTTTGCAATATGTGTCTAAACACGACTACAAACACTTAGGTTTCAAATAAAAAAGGCCAACACAATTTCCGGCTAAATTATTTGCAAAATATTTCTTTGGAATGTACTATCAATTAAATTAATCAGAACACACATTTGTTGAGAACACTCAATATAGGAACTTTCTTTTTTATATATGAATAGGGGAGACTTGGGAGACTTGATCCCTTTTTCGGTTTTTAATTTTTATTTTGGGAAAACAAAATTTTAAAAAAATGTTTTCAGTCATTATTAAAGGCTTATTTGTCTTTTTTGTTGTAGTATTTTTTATTTTTGAAAAACCATTTTTAAAATAAATATAAATTGTTTTCCAACAATTAGAAAAGGGATCCATTCTCCCCAATTGTAGAGAGACATGATCCCTTTTCAAGGGATCCTTTCCTTGATCCTTGAAATACATGAATTGAAATGATTCAAATTAAGTAGTCGAAATCAAATTCATTGTTGACTAACATGTCAAAGGGGAGAAAAACACATTTATAAAATTTTACATTATTGAAAATCACTGTTTCCCATATTAATGATTGTTATCGCTGAAATTAATGATCAAATAACATTTTCAAAGCTTTAAAAATAAATGTTAAAATTCTTGCAGTTCGAAGAGTTCCATCAAGCATGGCTGGTTTAGATAGTTTTTTTGACAATGTCGTCATTGTCCACAACACTAATGCCACTACTTTCTGGATAAATTAATTGGTGGAATGAAGTCCTCTTTTTCTTAGAAAATTTATTTCGCATTCAGATGATGAAATCTTCTTCTCAATTTTTCTACGGAATGACTAATTTTCTCTTTCCGTGAAATCGTCACCATGTTCTTGCTAACCATCATGTGCAGCTATATTAACTTTCTACCTATGTCAACCATCCAAAATGGAGGTAACCATATTCTAAATAATATTGATATTATCTAAATGTGACTTGAAAATCACAATGGCCAGTAGGGGGGTAATAAAATTGTCAATATTAATTTAACCTAACTTTGGGGACACTTGATCCCAGGATCAAGTCTCCCCGTACAATGAGGATCAAGTGTCCCTAATGTGCATGTGTTGGAAAAAGAATTGTTAAATCAAAAGTAAAGACTCTGTATTGGATGTAAATAACAACATTTAAGCAGTAAAGAATGTTAGTATATTATATCAATAAACTTAAGTAATTTAGTTATATTTAGAAAAAATAGGAAACATAAACTACACACTCCAAAAGAAGTTTGACTATAAGAAATAAGAAATTCCTTTCTTATAACAAAAATAATAATGGCTGAAGGAAATTCTGTTGTCAGATCTATTGATAAGGAATCACTTTATTAGTGTTGCCAGTTTCAGGACTTAATTGCATTTTTTCTCTGGTTTTAGACCTAGGGATCAAGTCTCCCAAGGAATCAACTCTCCCAAGTCTCCCCTACGCAAAAGCGTAAATTTATATTTTAACACATGATTTATGTAAATTAAAGCACCAAATTAAATAAGAAAGAAATAAAAGCGGATTTACATTTTCTCACAAACCTCGTTCGAAGGCAGTCCATTACACCATTAGCTCTATATATATAGAGAGAGCTATATAGCATATATGTTACAGTTCTTCCTTCGTCGACCACGAGTTTTTGTATACCACCAACCAAAAAACATTATATAGACTCATGACAATAAATGAAAGCTAAAGTAATTTTTTAGAGTTACTTTAAAGTTCGCCTTTCGGTACTCTTTACGTTTAAAAAGTAATAATTTGCAATAATTTGGTGTCAAAGATAATTATTTTTTCTTTTAATTAAACAAGTTAGATACACTTATTCCGATTTTTATAGTATATTTAAGCATGATTAAGAAATATTAACAGTCATTCATATCCATCTCTGAATATAAATTACATAAATTTCACGGAACAAGAAAAGCGTGTAAGCAACAATTGATGAAAATGGAAATTTAATGGATAATAAAATATGCGGATACGAATTTTACGGACACTTCGCTAAAACTACTTTTTTGAAAATTTAAACACAATATGCCTTTGTAATCTTAGCCTGAAACGCTTTGTAAATTAATGTATGTAATGATTTGTTTATCTACTCGTAAAATAATACTTTATATTTACAGTTGTTTCAATTCAGTTTTCTTAAACAAGCAATAGGTAATCACATAGAATTGTTTAATGATGTTAAATATTTTCTACTTAAGTAAATATGACTTTGCATATTTTTCTCGATTTTAGTAAATAAATCATATTATTTAGTTCCATAAATATTCCTTGATATGAATTCAGAATGTTTTGTTTCTGAATTAATACGTCACAAACATGATGAAAACTATTCAAAATTTAAGGAATTATTACAAGAAAATAATTTGCAATAAGTTTTTCAAACATCGGGAGTAATTCTGCTCATGCAGAAGGAATATTGAAAATTAGTTGAATATATGGATTTATTCCGGGCAGCTGTCGAGAATATTCCACGAATTAAATGTTCTGTCCCAACAATGCCCTAAATTGCATCCTGAAATGTGATCATTTCACAAACAAGTAATTAAAGCTGACGTGGGTTGTGATTTATTTCCGAGTGAATTTGAATGCATATTTGTGCAAGCCATATGGTTAAGTCACGCTCACATGCATAACTATCCTTTGAAATAGTTCCTGCAGATTATTATATTGCATTAGAGTGGCATCACATAGAAAATCCAAACATTCCTGGCAAAATTCCAGTATATTGAGAAATTTAGTTATGCTCATGATTGCTAGCTACACATACTTGGCAATAATTTAAATTAGTAAACCCCTAATCAGTAAAATGATGCTTGGTTCCGAAATATAAATGTGTTTATTTTCTTTATTTAATCAGAAAAAATTCGACGGGGACTCTCTCTGCGAAAGGGCCGCTGGGATTGAGGGGTGTAGACTTACTTACCTTACTCAACTGTGACTTTCTGTGACTAAAGTAGCTGTATGTGACTATTAACTCTATAGTCTATAGTGACTATTCGTCTAGTGTGACGATGTGACTATCTATGCAAAATTATTCGTTATTTTCACCAACTTTGCAACTTGACTGTGACTAAACCGTAATTACAAATTTTAAATTTATTTTTGCAATCTTCAATTTCTACCTTTCACTGTTAAATGAAACTAAAACCAACGCTGTATGTTATTTGGTTGCGGAGCTATAAGCGTTTAACTCTAGCACGAAATTCGACGTAATTCAACAATTCTTGAGTAATATTTCGCGTGAACATCAGATCGATGACTGAATTGCCTTAGTCTGCCTGCGCGCGCATCGGTCGCTGTGATGTCATCAAAATGTTTAGTGATTTTAACAAACTTTGCAGCTCGATTGTGACTAAACCGTAATTCCAAATTCTAAAATTATTTTTGAAATCTTTACTGTCTACATTTCTCTGTTAAATGAAACTGACACCAACTCTCTATGTTATTTGGTTGAGGAGCTATAAGCGTTTAACTCTAGCACAATTCGACGTAATTCAACAAATCTTGAGTAATATTTCGAGTGAACTTCAGATCGATGACTGAATTGCTTTAGTCTGCATGCGTGTGCATCGGTCGCTGTGACGTTATCAAAATGTTTAGTGATTTCAACCAACTTTGCAGCTCGACTGTGACTAAACCGTAATTCTAAATTCTAAAATTCTTTTTGCATTATTTAGATTGAACCTATCTCTGTTAAAAGAAAGTAAAACGAATTCTCTGTCTTAATTAGTTGCGGCGCTATAAGCGTTTAAAAATACCACCAAAAGAGTCATAATTTTTTCCTTTCCCGACACTCCATTAGACCACTATGGAGAGACGTGAGTCTACGTCAGAAACTTAAAGGAGATTTGAATCTCTGTTCCGAAACATCGTAGCATGTTAATGTTTTAGACTTGATTCGTATGTCTTTATATTATTTTTAAAAGTTTACTTTTAACTATATATCAAAAATAGCATACAAAAGATGTATTTAATATTGTTACAACGAGCGTGTTTAAAAGTGGTAATAAAAGCAATAAAATATATTGATATGAAATATACTTAAAAAATTATTAAAACTAGCAAGATTCCCGGCTTTGTCCAGTCTTATTCATGCCAAAATAGTTTTGAAGAAAAGATAATTGAACACAAAAAAAAGAAAAATACAGAAGAAACAGAAAAAGTACACAATAGCGATAACAATACACATTTCGCGCCTCAACGCAGCAGCATCCAATGATTGCATCAACAATATTGTCCTAAATTAATTAAGGAATTTCTATAGAATTAAACAAGAAAAATCATGCTTTGATAATTAAAACACATTAAAAGAAAATAATTAGAATGGAGCAAATGGATGAAAAACTCGAATGGCGAACGTTTTCAAAGGCAACTCACCATCGGATTTCTAATATGGATAAATTTTCTGTCATGGGAATGACTACATAGTCAAACATTATTCCCCCTGTGGTCTGAATTTAACCATTAACTGAAATAAACGAAAGAATCTTTTCAGAAAAAGAAAAACTTAATAAAATCTTTTATAGCAAATCCAATAGAGAGACTATAGAAAGTTTAATTATTTTTGAATTTATTTTTTAAATTGTTTTATATCTTTTGCTAAATTATTTTACTTGTAATTGGAAGAAAAGGAACCGAACAATATTTTGTAATAATATAATACTTATTAATATTAATTTTTTGCGGAAACTTTTCTCAATTTTTCATGAAATAATTCATAAATTGTTAATTAAAAGTTTCTTTGATTTATAATAAATAATAATATATTAGATTTTAAAAATTGTTTAGTAATAAAATTTATTATCTCTGAAAAGCTAATTTTTTGCATTTTAATGTAGTGTAAGAATAGTTTTTGTGCAATAATATGCTCTGAAGTTATTAAAGAAGAAAGTTAAAATCCCAATTAATTTTTAATAAAATATCTATTTAAATTTTTGGAAAACCCTTTCGTGGTGAACACATAATACTCAAGAAATAACTACGTCCCAAATATGAAATTTTTACATCCATCGGTTTCCCCTTAGAGTGTTTTGAGCGATTTTTTCACTATGCATGTCGCATCACGCAATCCGCATGTCGGAATGTACAGACAGTATGCCAATCTGTAATTATTTTCATGCTAAAACTAGCATTAATTCAAACGAATTGAATCCTTAATCCTTAATAATATAATAAATGCGAAAGTGTGTCTGTCTGTCTGTCTGTCTGTCTATCTGTCTGTCTGTCTGTCTGTCTATCTGTCTGTCTGTCTGTCTGTTTGTTAAGCTTTCACAACCAAACTACCAAACCGATTTGGATGAAAATTGGAGTTGTAGCTTCAAACCCAAGAACGGACATAGGCTAGGTGAAATCACTTTAAATTAATTATTTTTGACTACAGATTAAAAATAGTTAACAAAGAAAGCCCATTGACTCCGCGATTCGCGATGAAGATTTTTATTTTTCAATAAACTGTCACGTGATACTTCAGGAATGCGAAAACATGTGGAATAAATTATTTCTAAAATCAACTATCACGTAATCCTTTTATCCGCTGTAACTTCGGAACAAATTGTCCGATACAAATTATATTTATACCATCTTAAAAATAAAAATTGTACCTTCCCAATGATACCAATTTTATTTCTGTGACATTTTTCATACAATTTTTATTAATTTTTTAAATTTTACGTGCAGACGATTTTGAAATAACGCAAATTTATAGCTACTCATTTGCTAGGAAATGGTTAGACTTTGAACTAATTTACCTTTATTTCTGAAAATTTTGCTTATATTTATAAGTATCCATAAAATAAGGCAGAATTTACATGTATCTGTCTGTCTGTCGGTCGATCGGTCGGTCACAAGAACTCCTCCTAAACGGTGAACGGTAGCGACGTGAAATTTACACACGGCATTCTAGAGCATATTTTTAGGACATTTTCAACTTTCAGAGTTAATTAGTTCTTAAGATATTTAATTAAATAACGAACATTAGCCGCTTTTCAGCCTAATACTTAGACGTTTTTTGCCAATAACTTCTGAAATCTTTATTAGACAACAATTATTTTTATGCCATTTTAATGACCAGAAAATGATCATTTTAATGCTATTAATTACATTGCGATGAAATGTTTTCTCTGATTGTTATTAAGGTTTAAAAATATTTTTGAAACGTAATTTCTAACAAGTCTTTCTATTCTTATAGAAATAAAGTCAAGCCAAATTACTGTTTTGCGCGCGAGCTTTTGCCAGTGTTAAAGTTAATATAAGAAAATATTGCTTTCTTTGACCATTAACAACAAAGGAGACTTTACACTTCCGGTTTCCTGTTGTCATAGGATTTGCAGCTTTTAATGCGGTTACACAGTGATCCAATGACGTTAGTGAATTATTCTCTCGATGTTTTGTTTAACTTTCACAGTGAGGTATTACAGAATATCCATCTGTAGATACGATAATGGGCATTAACAAGGAACATCATATACTGTAGAGCTCTTCAACATCTTAGAATTGTCAGGGCACCTTCCGACAAGCCGAGATTGAATGCCGCTGTGCCAGTACTACTAATACGCAACCTCGATATACCGAGACTGCGCAATGGCACACGGTCGCAAATTACACACCAAGATCCAAAAGTCATGAAAGCTACTGTTATGACTGATATAGGGAGAAGAGAGAGTATTTTAATTCCACGCCTTCCGATAATGCCGCAGGATTTATCATCTCAGTTTAGAAAAAATGTCATTTGCCGAGGCTCAAGGGCTTGAATGCTGAAAGTGGCAGATAATTTTGTGAGGAAAACCATATTATTTTCACATGGGACAGACTATCTTGCATGATTGTTCAATTGTTATGCCCACACAACCCTCTCTATCTCTTCAAATAATGTGTATACACGAAGTATATTAAGAATATATAAAACAATTTACATAACTATATCAGCATACATGTACAGTACACTCCTGTCAGCCGTCCAATTATGTATTATCTCTTTCAGAACTTTTACTTTCCCCTTTCAAAATGCAACAAAACATTTACATTCGTGAATTTAAAAAAAAAAGAATAATTCAAATTCTTCGCGCACGAAGTCGCGGGTAACAGCTAGTAATATAATAAATGCGAAAGTGTGTCTGTCTGTCTGTTTGTTAAGCTTTCACGACCAAACCACAAAACCGATTTGGATGAAAAGTGGCAGAGTTGTAGCTTGAAACCCGAGAACGGACATAGGCTAGGTGAAATCACGTTAAATTAATTATTTTTGACTACAGATTAAAAATAGTTAACAAAGAAAGCCCATTGACTCCGCGATTCGCGATGAAGATTTTTATTTTTCATTCTACTGTCACGTGATCCTTCAGGAATGCGAAAACATGTGTAATAAATTATTTTTTAAATCAACTATCACGTAATCCTTTTATCCGCTGTAACTTCGGAACAAATTGTCCGATACAAATTATATTTTATACCGTCTTAAAGATAAAAATTTTACCTTTTCAATGATATTAATTTTATTTCTGTGACATTTTTCATTCAATTTTTATTAATTTTTTAAATTTTACGTGCAGACGATTTTGAAATAACGCAAATTTATACCTACTTCGCTGCTAGGAAACGGTTAGACTTTGAACTAATTTATCTTTATTTCTGAAAATTTTGCTTATGTTTATAAATATTTATAAAACAAGGCAGAAATTACATGTATCTGTTCTGTCTGTTGATCGATAGGTCGGTCACAAGAACTCCTCCTAAACGGTGAACGTTAGCGACATGAAATTTACACACAACGTGCTATTTTCAACTTTCAGAGTTAAATAGTTCTTAAGATATTTAATTAAATAACGAACATTAGCCGCTTTTAAGCCTATTGCTTAGACGTTTTTTACCAATAACTTCTGAAATCTTTATTAGACAACAATTATTTTTATGCCATTTTAAAGACCAGAAAATGATCTTTTTAATGCTATTAATTACATTGCGATGAAATGTTTTCTCTGATTGTTATTAAGGTTTAAAAATATTTTTGTAACGTAATTTCTAATAAGTCTTTCTATTCTTATAGAAATAAATTCGAGCCAAATTACTGTTTCGCGCGCGGGCTTTTGCCAGTGTTAAAGTTAATATAAGAAAATATTGCTTTCTTTGACCATTAACAACAAAGGAGACTTTACACTTCCGGTTTCCTGTTATCGTAGCATTTGCAGCTTTTAATGCGGTTACACAGTGATCCAATGACGTTAGTGAATTATTCTCTTGATGTTTTGTTTAACTTTCACAGTGAGGTATTACAGAATATCCATCTGTAGATACGGTAATGGGCGTTAACAAGGAGCATCATATACTGTAGAGCTCTTCAACATCTTAGAATTATCAGGGCACCTTCCGACAAGACGAGATTGAATGCCGGTGGGCCAGTACTACTAATACGCAACCTCGATATACCGAGACTGCGCAATGACACACGGTCGCAAATTACACACCAATGTCCAAACGTCATGAAAGCTACTGTTATGACTGATATAGGGAGAAGAGAGGGTATTTTAATTCCACGTCTTCCGATAATGCCGCAGGATTTATCATCTCAGTTTAGAAGGCAACAAATCCCTTTAAAAATGTCATTTGCCAGGCTCAGGGCCAGATACTGAAAGTGGCAGATGTACATTTGGAAAAACCATATTTTTCGCATGGGCAACTATACATGGCGTGTTCACGTGTGTCCAGCCCACACAACCTCTACATCCGTGCAAATAATGTTGTATACAAAAGTATATTAGAATAGATAAACAATTTACATAACTATATCAGCATACATGTACAGTACACTCCTGTCAGCCGTCCAATTAAGTATTATCTCCGTCAGAACTTTTACTTTCCCCTTTCAAAACGCAACAAAACATTTGCATTCGTAAATTAAAAAAAAGAATAATTCAAATTCTTCGCGCACGAAGTCGCGGGTAACAGCTAGTAATATAATAAATGCGAAAGTGTGTCTGTCTGTCTGTCTATCTGTCTGTCTGTCTGTCTGTTTGTTAAGCTTTCACGACCAAACTACCAAACCGATTTGGATGAAAATTGGCAGAGTTGTAGCTTCAAACCCAAGAACGGACATAGGCTAGGTGCAATCACGTTAAATTAATTATTTTTGACTACAGATTGAAAATAGTTAACAAAGAAAGCCCATTGACTTCGCGATTCGCGATGAAGAATTTTATTTTTTTATGATAATATACTTTTAAATGCCCGAACGAAACTGCAAACGAGTTAAAAAGCCGACCTACTCTAAGTTACCATTTTTAACTTAGAATGATTTTATCACTTAATCGAAGTTACTTTTCATGCAAAAATTTAATCATATAAGTTTGTTAACTGGAAAAAGGTGCTTCTGCTCTGAAAGAAAACATAGGGAATAAATAGCAACTTGGAACGAGTTAAATAAAAAATAATAATAATAAATTAAAATAGCCGAAACGAATTCTGTATTTTAAGCTACAGAATGAAATTTGGTTGGGAAATGAAACTTTATTCGTAAATTACTCTTTTCTCTTGAAAATTATAAATCATAAGCAACATGGAAACTGAAATCCGAAAAGGTAGATGCCCATAGTTTGTGCAACCCATTTTCCAAAAGCAATCGTGGCATTATTCCTCCTAAATCCGCTTACAAAATGGAATATTTGGGCTGAAGGAAGGTCACAGACCAACTTAGTTTGACAAAGGGATTTCGGTTGTTCCAGAACGGATTATGGAATCATGTATGTCAGTTTATTGTGCGCGGATTTGGGGAGATATCATTTGAGGTTTACCGGTAAAGCCTTCTAACCAGATGTTTCGAATCAAGTTGGGTGAAATTGTTTCTGAATTTCATTCAGGCATTTCGATTGCTGTAGTGATTTAATGGAACTGAATTCAAAATTTCACTTCTGTTCACGGCTGTTTCGAGAATCTCACAAAATATATAAACATTTACATTTTAAAAGAGTTGGTTATGGAAATAAATATGTCTGTCCAGTGTTTAGGCATTAAAATGGCAAATTTTTGAGTGGTTTTAAATTTAAAGCGGCTTCGAAATTGAATTATTTATTGGTTCAAATTTAGAACTTAGAAACATCTAAAGATATTGTTAGACATTTTGTAAAAAAATAGCAATAAATTTATTTTCGGATCAGGGAATAGTAGAGTTCCTAGGTATTTTTCCAATTCCATCCCATGATCTCAGGTTGATTCGAACCCGATCGGTGCGCGTTTAGTCATTGCGGTTGGCAATACTTTGAATGCAGATAAAACGGGTTTTTGATACGCAACTGCAGTGATAGGTTGTTGACATGTTTTTGTCAGTTGGAGATGAGAACGGGAGAATGATATACGTGAACGAGATCGGGTTATATTTTCTGGCAATATTTTTCGTATTAGAGAAGCATCTTTTAAACTTATTTTATTATTTTGATTACTCCAGTGAAGAGTATTATGATTTGGATTAATAATAAATCATTTTTAAGAAAACCTGATCTCGTAACTGTGCCACCTCTACGAATTTTTCACTGTCAATTCTGCTGAAGATGTTTAAAAATTGACACACTCTCGTCGATAACAGATATGATATTGTATTTCGATTCATTTTATATGAAAATCTTTAATTATCTGTCTCAATTCTTATATCTCTATGCCATTTCTCTCTTGCATTGCCAAGACATGAATACGATGGAAAATACTTTGTCATTCGAAGATATTTCCACCAGTAAGAGAATTATTCGAAAAGCACTAATCAAAATGTTTGTTTTGAGTACCAACCTGACGTTTGTCTTAAGAAAAGTGTGGTAATATTAAATTTTTGATCAAAGCATCCACTTCTAACGATATTTTAATGCTTTAGTTTAGTTTTAGCAATCTTAACGTCTCGTTTTGAAGCAACAGGAGGGATATTTTGGAACCGACTCGTAATTTTGAACCATGGTCAGATGACGAGGACGACACCTGATCTGGGACCCCCTCTCCAAACTTCCACGCCACACCAACGGGAGGACGTTTGGCCACTACGTATGATTTAATGTGCAACAGGCCCCATACACGATAGATCTTCAGCGATACTAGACAGTGATACTACTGGATATTTATCTGCTATGTTTTGTAATTATTTAAGTTTTTATAACTGTAGCATAACAATATTTGTTGTGTGACTATCCGCATGAAAATTAAAGGAACTGTGAACCTATTTTTGAATAACTGTTGAGTTTATTATTGAATCAGTACTGATTTTTAACATTAGTTTCATATATATGTCACTTTTTAATTTCCGTTACAGCATTCTTAGGTGCAAATGCTTTATATTTTTTGATTAAATTATATTTAGCATTTTAAGTTTAGATAAATTATGCGAAGAAATGCTTATTGAATTAATTTTATGGTAAACATGATTTCATGAACATTCAAATAGGCTTTATGGACAAAAGCTCATGTAAGCAAATATTTAATGCAACCAACTTAATTGAATGCTGATGAAAAGATTAACTGATCTTAGTGTGAACAGTGTCAAGAAATGCTAGATGTAAGACAGTAGGAATTTTTTCCGGCTTATTCAAATATTTGATTCACACCTGTTTCACAAGGGGGACGAAGTATTTATTCTCATCGAATGCGAGTCATGAAAACACTTCTTAGGATTTAATAAGAATTAACAGAATTACTTTTCGAAACTGTAAAAAATAGCTTTCGGGTTGTTGCTTTAGAAAAATATGTTTATCATAAAGTACATAAGAAAGTGATTTAAATACATTTCTATAATCACTTTAAAATTAACTTTGATCTTAACGAAATTATTTCTGAAAAGTTACATTTTTTGCATTTATATATATATATATAGGGTAAATTACCCTTTCTGTTTTATCAACAACTTTAGTAATAGGGATGGTTTGCACAGCAAAATTCATTTAACCTGGCTAAGCTTGTAAACAGCCAAGCTACTAATTTACTTATTGTAAACTCCATATATTTGGATTGCCTTTTTTGAATAGTTTGGATAGCAACAGAGTATATTTACATGTTAACATTTAAGTGTTTAAACTTACCTTCTTCTCTTAGTATCTATAAAATTTTCAATTTTTTAGATTTTATTTTAGTTTCCGTTATTTTAATTAATAAATTTTTAGCTTTTGAATTTCATCTGCTATGTCTTGTTTACTTTGTTTGTGTATGTTCATATATAACAAGTTATGTTTTGATTTTTATATATATTTAAATTCCAAAACTAAATAAGTACTTTTTTTAACGTTACGCATGCAAAAAGACGCAAAATGTTAATGCTTAATTTTCTTTTGCTACATGAGAATTTTGCAATAGATTTCATCATACAAAAGAATATAGAATCATTTATATCTATTGTATACGATTATTCAATTCCTACTATTAATTCACACTCTCTCTATGTATATTTATTTATATATCTTGTTCAAATTTTCAATCGTTAATAAAATACTTTTTATTCATCCACTCAAGTTCAAATACATTTTTTAAAACTTGTAGTGGATGACACTTGATGTTAATACAGTTTTTTCAAATATTAATTCATTAATTAAATTTAATTAATTAATTTTATTTATTAGCCTGCCAACTTAGTCACCAAATTTGGTGCCAAGGTCGCCAAATTTGTCGCCAACGTTAGCATCTCAGAGAAACGACTTTATAGCTTTGTAACAATATTCACAAAGAATTTTTCAATTCCTATTATTAGTTCACACTCTCCCTATATATATTTATTTATATATTTTATTCAAATTTTCAATCGTTAATAAAATACTTTTATTCATCCCCTCAAGTTCAAATACATTTTTTAAAACTTGTAGTGGATGACACTTGATGTTAATACAGTTTTTCCAAACATTAATTAATTAATTAAATTTAAATAATTAATTTTAGTTTTATATGGGAGAAAAAAATTTCTAAAATAAAATTTTTCCTTGTTGACCTAAGTAAGAATTGACTTAAATTTTTTTTTATATTACATGATGATATTTATGTAAATATGCAATACTTTTACGAATCCCCTTTTCAGAAATTTGACACCATAATATCAGATTTACAATTTAGAAATGCATGATGTGGAATTCAAGCAAAACCACGTAAGGTTTTCCTTATATGAGATATCGATTAGTAATTTTCTCTTTTATTAAATATTTAATTTCGAAATAGTGTGTTAGCAATGATCATATGTAACGAATCATTGGATACTGGTGCTTTAATTCACTTCACAAATCTAAAAACCGTATGCTATATTGTCGAATCAATATTCTTGAGGATTCAAGTGCATAATGAGATTCTAGTTTCAATGAAATTAAAAAGGTGAGTTCATATGCTTGTATTGTCACAGAAAGTTCAATTGGTCGTGCATCAAAAAATTTCATTTAGTAGAAATTTACCATTTTGTACACCTTCGTATCGCCAACGGATTTCAAATCGACAATAACAAAACCCAAGATGGCTGCGAAGGTATATGATATGGTAAATAGAGCAAACATAACCTAGTGCATAATGAGATTCTAGTTTCAATAAAATTAAAAAGGTGAGTTCATATGCTTATATTGTCACAGAAAGTTCAATTGGTCGTGCATCCAGAAATTTCATTTAGTAGAAATTCACCCTTCTGTACACCTTCGTATCGCCAACGGATTTCAAATCGCCAATGGCAAAACCCAAGATGGCTGCGAAGGTATAAGATATGGTAAATAGAGCAAACATAACCTAGTGCATAATGAGATTCTGGTTTCAATGAAATTAAAAAGGTGAATTCATATGCTTATATTGTCACAGAAAGTTGAATTGGTCGTGCATCCAAATTTCATTTGGTAGAAATTCACCTTTCTGTACACCTTCGTATCACCAACGGATTTCAAATCGGCAATGGCAAAACCCAATATGGCTGATAAGGAAGAAGATATGGTAAGTAAAGCAAACATAACCTATAAGGATTCTAAGATAAACACAAAAAGAAATCTGAATTCTCTTTCAAAAATGAGAAATACCCGTCGGCAAGCCGGAAGGCAAAGATAGATTCCTTTAATCCGGAGATTTCATAAGGATTAGAGATGCTAGAATGAAAGAGGGTGGAAGAGACTGCAAATGACGAGAGCTTTCCAACAAGGGGTAACATGTACAGGTTGAAAGGTAGCTTAAATTAGGGGAAAGGGGCAAAAATCACTTTTCAGTTCATAACTTCTAAGCACCTGGAGCTATCAAAAAACATTAAAAACAAGCTATGAGATGGATAAAATTGAAAAATTAAATATGTATAAAAATATTCAGATAAAAATGAAAAATAAATAATTATAGATACAGCTAGTAGATGAAAAAAATTATTTTGCTATAAGTGAAATTTAGAAAAGAAGAAAAAATAAACTAATATGATTTTAAATTATTTAATGAAACAAATGAATTATGATTATGATGACTACTGAATTATGATGAATAATTAACAATAAGCAATTAATTATTATTGCTCTGCAACATTCAGTATTTCAGACCAAAAATGGAGTTTAAGAGCTTTGATTTTCGGAATTCCTGCCCCCATAGACGAAAAAGAAATTGTCGGCAGCAACCGTAATGGCCCATAAAGTGTTCCTAACAGCAGAAACGTCTTCCAGTGATTTGAGGCAATGGTCGCTAGGAATTGGAAAAGTGATATCGATACGCTGATAGGAGATTGTTTCGGGTGAAGCCCGAACTGAATCGGTTGCGATGAAACAAAATGCTTTAAACACTTTTTGCTCTCATCGGAATTGTAGTGAAATCGATATGAGAAATGAAATTATATCGATAGATATCGTATCGGAAGTATGCAGCATTTTAAAACAAACATAGGATTCTTTTAAAGACTTGAGCACTTCAATCACCAATGCTATCTTCGTCAATGGTGCTGGTTGGAATTTTTCACCTTCTTTAAACAAGGTCAAATTTAATATTGATTTCTTTGTGTTATTTCTCAATGAAGTATAATTCCATAAATATTTTTATGGAATTATTCTTGATAACATGAAAAAAATAAAGCTAATGAAAAAGCTATGAATCTAATACATAAATTAAATTCTCGGAACATTTTTGCTTTTGGTGGTCATTTTTATTTGGAACCGAATTAGTTTTTACACATGTTGCTAAATACTTACCTCATGGAAACGCATTAATTGTTTTCCGAAGTATATTTCTTTCTTATAAAGCGCCATTTGTTCTATCAGAATTTTCTCTTTTTATGAGCAATTATTTGGTGCAAAAAATAATTTCCAAAAGTTTCGCCAAACAATTCTACTTTTTTTGGAAAATTTGATTTTAACAATTTTGCTTAAAAATCATGTATTTTATCTAACTAGAAACCATATAAGACGAAGATATACCAAGTGTTTCGTTCTAAAGTTGTTCCTATTGTTTAATTCATTTATATTGCAATGCGTTACTTTTCTTAATTTATCGTAATCGGCGATGCTTATTCAAATCCTTAACGACATAAAATAATTGCTCTAATACATTATTATTTAGCTGCGAACCAAATTTTACAATACCAGTTCAAAGAAAGAATTAAGAAGAATCTAGTGGCTGAACTTAACTTACTTAATACTAAATTCTAACGTAACGATAATGTTCAGTGTCTAATTATTACCAAACTCATTAACTACTACTTATCAACAATCGCTTATTAACTATTACTAAAAGTCATTTGCATGTTAATATCGCTTTCTGTTGGAAATGATCAATTTGTGTGCCTAATTAACGGATGTTTAGTACTAAAATCAATTCTTCTAGACTGAAACTCACCAATGAACTTTATTGGTGTGACGTCAGAACCACGTGATGGCGGTCAGCCTTTATCAGCTGAATGCAGTTAATTTATTTGCAGGCAATGTAATCTGACACCTACGGGATCTCTTCTGAAGATAATAGGAGTAAGGAGCGGAAAAAGGGTTTAGAGTAGGGGTTCCCAAACTTTTTTGCCTCACGTACCCCCTTGATTAGACTTTTTATTTTCGTGTACCCTTTACATTCATATCCCTCCTTCAACCATCTGTATATAGAGGCAAGATCTTATCAGTAATGTTAAGGGCCTAGGTAAGTTTAAGAGTCAAATGACTGGAATTTATAACATTTACAGGACTTGTTTCTGATTTTACATTTTATTCTATTTTTCAGTACTGTTAGTTCAACGTCAAAACAGATGAAATCAGTACTGTAATAATTTCTCATTAACTTAAAAGCATAGCTAAAAGTTACACTTTCTTTTGCTTTTTTTCTTATTTTGAGGGTAGGTTTGAGACTTGTACAACATTCACTTTTAATTTTTACACCAACTTGGAAAAACAAAATTCTGTAAAATTTTAAATCCCTTATGTTTTCTTGTGTCCGCCATTACCGACTTTTAGTTCGTGTACCCACAACTGGTAATTTTGACACTCTAATATTTTAAACAAAAGAGTCCCACTCTTCTGCGACTAAAACTGACCGAGTTATGCAGCTTTGAATATCGCTGACTTAGACCACTTTACACCATTTCAATAGCCGTCCTGAAGACGATCCACCAACCAATGCACAGTGCTTGCTCGACGAGGCCGCTGATTGGTTAAAAATCATGACATTCATTGCTCCATAACTCGCTCAGTTTTAGTCGCAGAAAAGTGGTACTTTTTTGTTTAAAATATTAGTGTGTCAAAAAAAATTACTAAATATGATTGATAGGACCGGGGGACCGTATAAAAAGTTGGAATTTGTAACTTTTTCAGGAATACATTTATTCACTCAAAAATGATATATTATAATTCTTCCCTTCATTTAAAGCATTTTTTCATTTGGAAATATATGTCTATCCCTTACGGTTTAGAAATTAGCTAGTATACACGATAAGTGTGGACACCCTGTTTAATTCCAATAGAAAACAAAATGTTCTAAATAATGTAAAGAATTATATTGTATTTTATTTATGACAATAAATGTATTGCTCAAAAAATTACGAAATTTAAATTTTTATACAGTCCCTTCTGTGCTATTAGTCATACTTACTAAATTAATTTTGACACAATATCATTTTAAACAAAAAGGAAGTTACACTTATCTGAGATTAAAACTGACCGAGTTAAGGCGCTTTAAATTACATAATTTTAAACCGCTCGGAGCGATCTACGCATTGATCAGAGGATCTGCTTCGAGGTTGCCATTTAAATGATCGAAAATCGTCTAAAATAGTGATATTCAGAGCTTCATAAATCGGTCAGTTTATTTCGTTATCTGTGAATGACAATTTTTTTCGGGACGCTTGCTTCCTTTTCATTTTCCCCCGAAGAGTGCAATTTTTAGCTTTGATTGTTGCATCTATATTTTGAGCTGACTGCTGTAAAATGTTCAAATCCAATAACAATAATTTTTTTTCTAATTAAACAGATAATTAATTCTAATTAAAAAAAATTAATTGATCAGTTTAATTTAAAAACTTCAGAAATAGCGTTCTCATACATATTTCATTCATGTTATCATATTAAAGTATTTGTTTTTCAAAAATTGATATAATAGTTTTGGCATATAATAGGTTAATCATAGAAGAGTGGAACTTTTTTATTCGTCTTATGGGAACTATTTATGAGATGTCATTTTTTCAGCAGTACATCCATTGACTCAAACAACCTAAAATATTATTCTATAAGTCATGCAAAGCATTTTTCGAACTGGAAGTATATACCTTTGTCTAACGGTTTAGAAATTAGCTTTGGAACACCCTGTATACAAAAGCTATGATAAATAAAGCTCCAAATTGGAGTTTATCAGCTTAGTTTCCGGAATACTATTATTCGTGCTACAGAAGAATAACGGTGATAGTGCCTTCAGAGGACAATACATTGCTCCTCCCAGCAAAAATAGAACCCAATTGTTTGCGAAAATGAGCACCAGAAATTGTTAAAGTGATATTGGGAACGCTGACAGAAGATTATTTCTCATAGTCCCCAAATAGAATCGATTGTTACGACTGCAAATAATGCTTTAAGCACTTTTTGCTCTTCGCAATATTTTAGCCAAACGATTAATCTGATACTAAATTAAATCTTATTGGTTACATATAGTGATACAAAACGAAACAGGATTCTTTTATCGGCTGTAGATATTAATTCGAAATACGTTAAGTCGTTGTTCATATCGTTTCGAAGTTTTTCCGCCTATTTAAGGATGACTAGTTTTGAAAATAGTTTCTGTTTTCAGCAAAATATATATCTTTCTTAGTTTTTCCTGTTGGCTTAATGTCATACACCTGATAAGTTCCTAGTAAGAAAAAAGCACTGCTTAGTTAAACATGAAAGACAGACGCGTTAACATGAAATAAATATGCTAGTATTTCTGTGAACCGTAGAAATAATGTCAAAAAGAGAGAGAGAGAAAGAAATTAAAATGTGTAAGTCATTATTCATATCTTTTCGAAATTTTTTCGCCTATTTAAGGATGACTAGTTTTAAAAACTGTTTCTGTTTTTAGCACAATACATATCTTTCTTAGTTTTTCCTCTTGCTTAATGTCACACACCTGATAAGTTCCTAGTACGAAAAAAGCACTGCTTAGTTAAACATGAAAGACAGAAGCGTTAAGATGAAAATAATATGCTAGTAGTTCTGTGAACAGCATAACTAATGTCAAAAAAGAGAGAGAGAGAAGGAATTGAAATGTGCTTATGCAAAGGTTGAGACAGATTGGAGAGATAGGAGATCAGCTAATATTGTTTGCTATGTGCGAAAAATTTCTTTTATCGCCTCGGCATCTTATTTAAAATCTGGAATTCTATTGTATATGTCTACGAACTTGGAAATTTCAATTATTAATCCAGATACACTAGTGGTTCTGTGAACTGTAGATATCCAATTCTAAAATTGTAAGATCTGCTTTTTATCGCAGTCTACAAAGGCTTAACACTTTTTTTTCCCGAATGCAAATTATTCGCACAAGTATCTGTTTTGAAGTGTACGAGAATGCTGCTCTTCCTGAAGTTGAATGAAAAAATTACTGATATTTTGAACCATTTTGTTAATTTTCTTCCCAGTTGATATTTGCGATGCTTAATTAAATTTATATCATTATTTAAAAAATATATATAAATTATGAAGAAAATTAATTTTTAGCAGTTTTTAAAAATCTATTGGTTCAACTGAAATTCTTACTTAATTTTTAAAAGATTTCAGACGATAAGTTAATTTTGAGTATTATAATATTTAATATAAAAATATTTCTTACATTAAAATATTGAACATGAAATTATTTTATCCGAGCAATGTTAGGCTTATCATCAAGTAATTGTTTAAATTATTTTAACTTAAAAAACCTTAGCAACAAATTTTATTAATTATTTATTTGATAGTTATTCAAAATGTGTATAATTTTTTGGATTATCCTGTGATACAAAAATATTATATCCATTATGTTTTAAAAGAATAATATTAAAATGTGAATGAACGAAGTAAAATCAAATAAATTTCCTATATTGAATATGAAAAATAAATTTCTAATTAGAATTTAAAATCAAATGATAAAAAGGAATGTTAAAGGAATATTCAGAAGCATTTAGAAGGTGTGTCTATGTATTATAATTTATGAAAAGGGCCTTTAAAGATGATAGTGCTTTTAAATTTGAAATTCCCTTCAGTTAATCAGTCCTAATGGAAGATAAGTCCAAATAAATAGACTTTATGCGTGTAAGTTGTCGATACAAAATGTATGCGCTCTTAAAGTTAATGTAATTTGAGCTTTTAAGCAATTTCAATTTTTATAGAGAAATGAAAACAAAAATCGAAATAAAATTATTTCTTTTAATAGCCCGTACTCTTCCTTTAAATAGATTGCTTACTTTAAAAATTAAAACTAAATTCTATTCACTTGAATTTAGTAGTTAAATTGATACATAAAGGTTTAGTATGCATAATATTAAAGGTATTTAATTTTCAGGAAATTTAATGAACTTTGAAAAATAAGAGTTTTGAGGTTTTTTATCATAAAATTATAGTCCTTTACTTTATTATGTATTTTAATATAAAATACTCCTTCACTGTAGAATTTTCTCCAAAATTCAAAGTTCCTGACTAAAGGCTATGCTGCTCTTCATATTTCATTTATACATTTGAAGATCTCTTGATCCAAATTTTCAAAAAACAAAACCTTTTTCTCATCCATAATAAACATTTCCTACCAATCCCAAGTCACGCGTCATTTAAACAAACGGTACAAAGTTAGACATAGCGAAACGAAATCTCCTAATCTTACAATAAACCCATAGCTTAGACACTAGCAGACTGTCTCTTCAATTCTTCCAACCCTGCCGTTATTCGATCCCCTACTTACAAATTAATCCCTCCGCTGATCCCTGGTGGAAGAAGATTGGTTAGACGACTTTATTCCGAGCTAAGCAACATCTTCATTCTTCTCTGTTGTTGCCAAACTACTTTGTAATTGAATTTTAAAAGGCTTGATTTAATCTTTTGAAGCGAAAAGATCGGACTTTTGTTTACGTGTTTCGGCAACAGGACTTGATAGAATATTTGATCTAAAATACGCCAGGGAGAATTTTGTTGTCGAAAAGGTTGAAAAGTCAATCGGATTTTGATTAACTTGGTTGGATTTATTGGTCATAAGATGTTGTGTTGTGGGAAGGATTAAAAGTAAATGAAATATAGCAACGTAAAATCCACTTAAAACTAATTTAAATCTTTGCTCTTGAGTTTTGGAGATGTATTTTGGACAGTGTTGTCTTTCATTAGTTCTTAATTTCTGTATTTTTAATTTCATGTTGTTGTTGTTGTTTCTTATTCCACTTGTTCTAGTCCTAGGCTAGACCAAGTCCAAGAGTCCGCTCGCCCACAGAAAATCACGAACCAGCGCAGGACTTTAATTTCATGTAAAAGATGGCTGTAATTATTTTAAATCGTAATTTAAAATTATTCATTACATTATATATGTTTTCATATTCGTAACCGAATTTTAATTGAGTTGTATTTTAAATATTTTTGTAGGTAAAATGTTACGTTAATAAAAACAGTTTTTGCTAAAATTCATGATTATTTGCGTTTAAATCTTTAAATAAATAATTTCTAAACTTATTTATGGATTTACAAATGAATTCTCTTTTTCTGCTTTCTAAAATTTTACACAAGCATATCGCTAAAATATAATATTTAGTGATATTTAAAAATTGTAACATAAAATGTGATTCGTTAATTTCCTTCATATACAAACAGAATTCCCGAATCATCCTTCCTAATCTTATAATATGCTAATAACTATGAATCAGTTCAGAATGCAACATTTTTTTAAAATATTAATTAATATGGATATTGAAATATTCTTCTTTTTCTTAATTTTTCACAAACTGTAAATGTTCAGCAAGTTATTTACATTATTATATATTTTGTTTTTTATAATAATTTCATTAAACTCTCTCAAAATGAACATGGGGCAATCAAAATCTACATTTAGTCTTAGACAATTCTTTTCATTTGATATGTTTTGTTTAAATTAGCCACAAAGCAATAAAGGTGCTGAAGTGCCGCAACTCGCACTTGGGCAATTTTATGCAATAAATGCACTGTAGTATAATTCAGAAAATACTGATGAAAATAACTTTAGATAGCAACTCTAGATTAAGTTTCATTCATTAACGCGTTTAGATTTTCTTCGAAATATATAGAATATATGTATAGAATTAACTAGTACTAGGCAGGAGCGAAATACATATTGAAGTTTTCTGTTATTTTAAAAGTTAAGATAGGAAATTTCCAATTTTATTTTCTTTGTTCTTGCCGCACTTTTCTGTACGAGTTCCTATTTCTCTATCCCGAAACAATCATCGTAGCTGATGATAACAGTTCGAGATACAACCGTCAAAGCCTAGGTATACGGGTTACTCAATATCTGGATCGCAGAGACAATGATATGGTCAGATACAAAATGGCCAGCATCGGTCCATACACAATTCTATACCGTAGGAGGTACGCCCCGTCTTTGGAAATATTAACAACACAACCACAGCCCCATTTCTGTTCCCTCCAGGTAAAAGAGAACTCGCTTACTCATCTGTCGACTTCTTAGGCCCGGTGCACACTAGCCAATTCGTGTCGTTGAAGCTATAAAAATAGCAATATTAACCCACAGGCCCCCTGTGGAGACACACATGGGGAATGGGCGTTACTATTGTTATTTTTATAGCTTCAACGACACGAATCGGCTAGCGTGCACCGGGCCTTTTCCTCATGTATGAGGTAATCCCGGCGCGATACATCTCACGATAGTGAGGCCCTGGTGGGTGTCGGCCTCGGAGCCGGAGATTCCAGATTCGATTCCCGATTCCACTGATTATCGGTCGCGTACTGGGCTTGTTGCACATTAAATCATAAGTAGAGGTCAAACGCCCTCCCGCTTGATACCTTCTAAAACCCCCTTGAGTTGTCGCTACTTCAAAGGAACACCCTGGAAACATAAATTTTTAATCCCTCCGGGGTCGCATTAAAACCACAGGTAAGCACTTCCCTGGTGGTTACAAAAATGGTGGTGAGGTTGTGATGGCCACGTCTCCAATAACGGGACATCCCTCCTTCCGGAGGGTTTCGATCCTGGTCTTAGGATGAACATTTTGTAACTAGCCAAAGTATTCGTGTTAATATCCGCTGCAATCCGGTCATTCTGTGTACTCTAGTTGTAAGACAGGAAAGGTGTGATTCATTTATGGTATATAGAAATTTGAGATGTCAGGAAGTACCGCAATGGGTATCCTCCACCTAATGTGTGGAGATTAATCGTTTCTAAAACCGTGATAAGTATACTTACAAAAATCTTTCTAGTGTTGTACGGTTGAAAAAGTTCAACACGCAGGATAATGGAGAATGAAGGTTTATTCACAAATATGCAGGAAAACACGTAGCACAGGTAACAGGAAACAAGAGATCTTGCACAGATTAGCAACGCAAACAGACAGCAACTCACAGATAATAATAGTTCAGCACTTTCAGATTTAGCAACACAGTCAGCAAATCACTAACAATGACAATAACAGCACTTTCAATAGCGCTCAGCTCACCGGCTTTCTAGCTCACTCAGCAGACGAAACTCCATAGTCATTCCAGTCGATCAACACCCACTATTCAATACCGCTCGGCATCTAACAGCTTACTAGCTCGCAGAGCAGATAGAAATCCAAAGAGAGATTCCAAAGACGTTCGCACTCAAAGGCAATCCCAGTCGATCAACATTCACTCATTCCGTGGTCCAAGCACACTCCTTATATAGTCTCCCCGTGACGTCACATGGAATCATCTAGTACATTTAAGCGTATTTCCTCTCCTAATAGAGATATCGAGAAAATTCCATAACCTTCGAGATAATATATTTCGTCGCCAAATTTGTCGCCAAGATGGTCTCCAAGTATGTCGCCAAGTTCAGGGGTCCAGGCCTGGCTGTTGCCAGTCATCCCATACTTGCTCCTGTGAAACTCTCTTCCCAAACATAAGACTAACATTGCTAGGAAGCGACTTTCCATGTTCACAAAACCACCAAGTTCATCAATTTTTAAATGCAATTTTAAAGGTTGGCGTAAGTTCTCTCCAAATTTTTCAATGAAACAAAAACCTAGATGTTCCAATTTCTCATTTCAAACCATAACTATGTGTCTTGACTTGGTAATTAATTATTATTTAATATAATGAAATAACAGGAAATGTCATCCAATAAGCTAAATGGATTTCTTTTCTTAAATTAAACTCAATCCAAAGTTATTTTATCATATCACCAGTGGAAAAAAATGGCCATTTAAAGGATTAAACAATGTTTATAAGAGTGAGAAAAAGGAGAGAATAATTAATTTTGGGAACTTAATTCATGAAATACTTATTACGATACAATTCACTATTTTTCACAAACATATAATCAATCACCAACGTTAATCCTTTTGTTACAAAAGTAATTTGTTTTCGATATCCCCGTTCCCAGTTTATAAATGAAGAAATCTCCAGACAAAGAAATTTAAAGAAACTCGCACTATAGAAAATGAAAAGCACTGAATAGCCACTGAATTTCTTTCAATTAGAAATAGGAAAGATAGTCTTTTAAGTGTAAATCCTCCCTGTGTATTTTATATCGACATAAACACACACACAGTTTCCTTTTATTATTTATTTCACATTAGCTCTTCGATTCTATCCAATTAGAAAAAAACGAAATTTACGAAAATTACTCGCTTTCAACTCCTCTTTTTTAAATTCAGTTGTGTAAATACGAAATCTAATTTTTTCTTTTCATATTTTTCATTCCGTCTCTTAATGCACTTCATGATAGAAAGCAAATCCTATATTTTAAAATGTGAGCTTCACAGTTGAAGCGAAAAGATTTGACGAACTGCTCCAGATAGGCTTCTCGGAGCATTCTTTTTTGAGTTATGTTTTGTCTTTTCCACTTTTTCAGAAGATATTACAATCATATACCGGGTGTTTAGAAAGGTCGTTAAACTTGAAGAGTAGGTAAGGCATACGCAAACAAGTAATTTTCACAGTATAACATGGTATCGGAAACGCAAAGGGGATTTAGTTCAGGGGTACTTTATCAGTGAATTGAATAAAAGAAAAGGATTCACCAGATGAAATATGTAATGCAGATTGACTTGCATACAAATTTATAAAAATACAATAACCCAGTTCAGTGAATAAAAGCAAGCGTAGCGTGTATCGTCTTAGACGGCAATTCCTTTGAACACCTACTTTAAATATCCCAAGGGTTGTTGTTGACGCTGCGTCCTTTTTTCCATTATCGTATATATGTCATACCGTATTCGAATTGTATTGTTATTATTCGTGCAACCGCTTTGTTACGAACGATGTTGAAACATGGTTAGTATGTAAAAAAAGCATTCATTATGTAAAGTGTTTCATTAAATATAAATAAAATGCTCTCCGAGAGTTGTTCAGAAATCATATTATTTGATTTTTTATAACACTTTAATTTTTCCATATAAAATTCCCATACGTTTTCTAATTCATCCTTTTTCAATACCTTATTTAATATTGTTACAAAGCTATAAAGTCGTTTCCCTGAGATCCTAGACTTGGCGACAAACTTGGAGACTTGGCGATAAATTTGACGACCTTGGCGACAAATTTGCTGACTATTCTGGCGGCTTAGCTGAAAAGTTGGCGACTTTGGCGACAAAGAGAATTTTCTAGAAGGTCCTCAAACTTTCCACCTACTTCTACTGGTTTCATGAACTTTCTAGAGATTACGTCACTTCCTACATAATGAAGTCACTTCCTGTTGAAAAGTATAAAGGCAAGCTCTCAAGCCAAGAAGAGTCAGTTGGACTTGGATCAGCAAGCAAGCTGGTGAGCTAACAAGAACCAAGAGCGCTGTGTTGAGATTTATTGGTAGTCTCTGTTGTGAATTTTTACTAGTGCTGTGTTAATACTTCTGCTACGTTTCTTTGCTTAGAATATTTGTAAAATAAAGAGCTTTATTTCTTAGTCCTGCTTATTGGACTGCACTCACGTACATCCACAAGACGATTTTGTAACAATATCAAACTAATCCATTTTTCAGGTGATTCTCAAGGAAGCGAGATTCCTACACCAGCGACGATTATGCTAATGGAGCTCACAACTCGAAGTTCAAAATTGGATTGATTTGAACCTGAATATTTAATTTTCCTGCAAGTAAACGGATGCATACTGGCCTATGGGGAGATCGAACCCTCGACCACCGCCTTATCAGCACTTTAGTTCAGTTGGCTAGAACGGGACTTCTATCTGAAATGTATGAAAGGAATTAGTCTTATGAATGCTCTTCAGGAGAGTTGGAACCCTAAGTCAGTTAACCCTAACCCTGTTACTTCGATATGCCTTTCACAAAATCTGTTACAAATTCATGTTTGAAATTTTTTATACATGTAAAGTACATCTTTCTCATTATCATAAAATGATTTTTTAAATTCAAAAATTGATTTTTTACAATTTTTTTTGTGTCAAAACAAAAAATGTTAACTTGGCCATTTCGACGTATCTTTTCTCAAAATCTGTTACAGATACGTGTTTAAAATTTTTTACAGAAGTAAAGTACACCTTTCTCATTATACTGAAATGAGCCTTTGGCTAATTTTCAATTTTTTTATAAATTTACAAAATATTTGATTAGACACAGTGAAATTTTACCATCTTTTGACACAAAATAAATTGTAAAAAATAAAGTTTTGAGGGTTTTTTTAAAACCCATTTCTGTATAATGAGAAAGATGTACTTTACTTGTATGAAAAGTTTCAAACTTGAATCTACAATAGATTTTGCGGAAAGGTACATCGATGTAACACGGTTAGGGTTAACAGACTTAGGGTTCCAATTCCCCTTCAGTTAACTTCCTACTTGATTAAAAGGATTGAAACACTTCGTATGATACAATTTACTATTGTTCGCATAATATTTAATCAATTACCAGGAGCCATCCTTTTCTTACAAAGGAAATTTTTTTCTCGAGATCTCCATTACCAGTTTATGAATAAAAAAAATCTCTAGACAAAGAAATTTAAAGAAACTCGTGCTATAGGATGTGAAAAGCACTCAAAGGCGACTGAAGTCCTTTGGAACAGAAATAGAAAGATAGTGTCTTAAGTGTAACGCCTCTCAGTGTATTTTAGATAGACGCAAACGTACACACAGTCTTCTTTTATTATTTTTTTCGCATTAGCTCTTCAACTCTCTCTCCATTCATCAAGCGAAAATTGCTCGCTTTCAACTTTTCTTTTTAAATTTCGTTGTGTGAATAAGAAGTTTTTTCCCCTTTTTTCATCCTTCTCTTAATGCATTTCATGATAGAAAACAAATCATATTTTTTAAACGAACTTCAAAGTCGAAGCGAAAGGATTTGCCGAACTGGTCCAGAAAGGCCTATCAGATAGTAATAATGTTTTTTTAGATATGGCATTCCTTTCTCTCTTTTATATATACTAGCCGCCCTCATGGCGGGTTTGCGAGAAGAATCCACTTTGTCAAGGCACTGTTCTTGCCACCTGGCTGCTTCGAGGCTATCAGCTATGTGACGTTTAGAGACATATGGTAGCGTAAATCAACAGCTAGACTCGTATCACTATAATGAATTTTATTTTGAAATTACTCGGATATTCTAGGTTGATTATGGATTACAAAATAAGGTAATGACTGATATACAGAATAGTCAGATATCATAAACGCGAGTATAATTACAGCATGGTGTTGATACAGCCTCTGTAGGTAGAAATGACAGTCACTCAGACCAACGGCTCTACTTAAAATCTATCGGAAAGTTCAAGAAGTCCTCATGCGCAACAGCTCATCTTGAATAAAATCTCGTACAGTTCAGATACGAGAGCTATGTTCTCATGAAAAAGTTAAACAGAAGCGTATAGCTTCTTAACGATGCTTCTCGCAGCTACACAACTGGTCGAAAGGGACCCAGTTACTTTGAAAACATATCCGAAGATCCAACACTGGAATAACGATACTATGATCGGAATCCGATCAATAGGTGATCGCCGATAGAAAACCAACTTCTTTTTTCTCCCCCGCCACAGCTTAAATCCTCGTTTTTTCAGGAAGAAGGTCCGCCCAATTCGTGAGGGTTAGCTAAGAATTCGAGGACGTCCGCCAGTGGGGTGACTTCCTTCCACCAGGTGATTGATTTATCTCCAATGGCAGTCTCGGCTATTAGCGGTCTGGGCTATGGATACTCTCGTTTCAGTTCAACTGAGAAAGGACATCCATCACTCCTTCTTAATTGGGAATTTTGAAAAGGTTTTGTGTGCCAAGTGTCTCTAGATCCATGGACATTCATCTATCAGGCATGGAGTGAAAAAAAGCTCTTTGTGTGACTACTCCATTGTTGAGCTTTCCGACAGTCCAGGTGGCTACTTTGGCGAGGCCGATTTGAACAGCTGTCCTGGAACCATCACAGCCACTACTGTCTTCACTTCAACATTAAGATCAGTGGAACAGACCATAGTAGATTTCATGTTCTTTGTAGACAACAGATTCCTTTAAAATTGTAAAATCTTTCAATAAACCTCATCTAGTTGTAAATTTTCTTATAATTTTGTCACGAATTTGGCATGAAAATATTCAGATCCATCAATGGAGAATAACATCGCACTAAATAAACAGTTTCCATCACCTACAATAGGTAATTTACAAAAATTTTGACACGCCATTTTGATTCAACTTTTGGGATCTATGCATTTAAAATAACATGGTAAAACCTTCACACAGTTCTCCAGCTCCAACACCACTTGACGGATTTCGACACTTTTTATTTCATTTTAAAGGTTATGACATCTAGATATGTCCTTCGACACTTTTTATTTCATTTTAAAGGTTATGACATCTAGATATGTCATCAAAGTCACCTCCCCCCCCAACCACCACCACTACCGATTTTCGAACGAAACAGCTGCCGACTCAGTGAAGTTCTTTTTTTACCAAATTAATTTTAAAATATAGATTACAGATATATACATAATATTATAATTATATACAGGGTATTCAGGAAGGTTGTTCACAAACTTAAATAATAGGTATGGCAAACAGAAAAATTCATCAGACATTTTTGCAGTAGAACATGGAATCGGAAACGCAAAGAGGATTCGGTATAGGAGGAAATATACGAGAAAAAAGAAAAAGATACACTTGATTAACCCGGGAGGATGCGCATCGGGTCTACCAGGCCCGGTGCTTGCAAGAAATTATTACAGAAAATTAGCCTCTCAACGGAAAAATTCCAGATTCACAGTTGCTGCAATCAAGGTCATTTACTTGCTGACTACAGGTACTTCAAGAATTTCCCCTTATTTGTTATCTCAGAAAGCAGATGGTCAGGCCTTCGAATCCTGATGCCCGCGCTCGCGTTTGTGTGTAGGATTGCTAAAGAGAAGAGATAGATCGCGACAATTTATTGCTATTCGAAATACAAATATGAGATGCAGAGATTAAAAAGCTTTTAGCTGAAAAACAACTAATTAAGAATCGATTAACAAAGAAAATATAGAAATTTTTGCTGTTGAATTTAGTTAGAGATCATAAATCGAACTCTGAAAAGGAATTAGACAATGAATTCGATATTTGTGAGTCCACCCATTACTTAGAAGAAGGCTGGAGTTAAAATGGTGTAGTAAACGATAAGATAGCTGGAATTATCAAATGGTGTAATAAAGAGCATCCTATAAAATATGAGAACTTTTATGCACAACCTCGTTATACATCTAACCGAAAAATTTAGTGAGGAAAAAGTTGTATAATCGGTTCAAAATTCTTAGAAATAATTATCAATGAGACAGATGATGTATTAAAATTTATATCCAAGCGAATTCAGGTACTTTTGGACGGGAAATCCATCCTTTTGATAAATACTTTGGAAGCACAAGCATTCATCGATCTTCTTCAATTTAATGCACTCCCCAGAACAGCTTTATCAGAAAATTATTTTATTAATAGTTAATATTCTGTACAATAGTACAACAAATGTTTTCTTTTAGAGTAAATATAACTTTCTTCTCGTTTTGATAGAAAAACAGGACGCTCGTTCTCTAGTATGTGTGAGGAACGCGTGTCCTAGCGGGTTAAATATATAGTATAGGTTGACTGGAATACAAATTTATAGCAGCACAATAACCCAGTTTCATGAATAGAAACATGCGAAGTGTGTATCGCCTTTGACAGCAAGTTCTTTGAACACATTTTACAAATCACAAACATTATTGTTGATACTGTGTGCAACTTTCTATTATTGTATTTTTCATACAGCATACGTATTGTAATATTGTTATTCATGCACAATGTTTAATCATGGTTTGTATGTATAAAAAGCATAAAGTATGTTAAATGTTTTCATGAAATATGGATGAAATGCTGTCCGAGAGTTGTTAAGATAAAGCATCTTGTTTTTTATTATAACGCTTCAATTTTTCCATATAAATTTTTTCTGTATATACAATTCCCACACATTCGTCTAATTCACGCTTTTCAATATTTTATTCAATATCAAACTAATCCATTTTTCCGGTGCTTCTAAAATGAGTGATGCTTCTATTTAAAATGTAAGAAAGTAATTTGTCTAGTAACTGCTCTTCAGTTTAATTCATACTAGATTAATTGTATTGTCAGAAACAGTTGTATTTACGTTGTGTCTCTGCCGAATTTTATGTATAAGTTAAAGTAATAGTATATCTTGATAATTTCATAATTTTATATCCTAAGATTATATATGATTAATGTATATAACCTTAACTCAATGATCATTCTCATCCAAAATTACAAAAATTATATAGTATAGTTTAATATTTTAAAAAGGGAAGTTAATCCATCTAAGTCAAATTCAATGTCTCTTATCAGAACCGGAAATAATTCAGAAAAGTTCTTTGAGTTTAATAATTTGCCCGATTCGATATGAAATATCTCACGAAATCAGAATAATGTGAAAATTATTCAGAAAACGGATTAGGAATTTCTCTTTTCAATCTTTCGAAGTATAACATCTGTTTAGAGTATTTGTTTTCGTAGTTCTCATTCATTTTCGAAGAAACTGAATATTTTAAAAATTATTTATTGACAAGAAATCGAGAATTTATCATCCTAACCTTCGGAACATGAAATTGTTCAGAATGATTCTGTTTGACTAAGAAGTTAAAAGTATTTGCCTGCTCGTCTAATTCTTCTAAGACATCACATTTCTCGAAATATGCAAACAAATGCATTAGCATTCAAACACAAAATAATTTCACCATCTCTTTCGAGACGATATTTCACTTCTAGAGGAAGAAATCTTTCCAAATTAATGCAAACTAAACACTCTTCGTTCTAGTCAAAAAGCAACACTTGCGCACAAAAAAGTGACAGTAAATAAATGAAAATAATATTGCTCTCTTCCTCTAATGAATTTCCCATCTGTCAGTTCTTTCAAATCCTTATGAATATGCAAATGCATTTCAAACAGTTCCATAGGGTTGCACTTAAGGACAAAGAACGAAAAAATAGAATTCCACTGCTCTAACTCCTAGCTCATTAAAGGCAAAGACTGGAAGGGCTGCTGGCAATACATTCCTGCTCACCCCTTTTCCACAGACGATTCTCTACTAAGCCTCCCTTTATTTCGAAGTGCCTCATAAATAGAAGTGATAATTCGTAGCGGATATTTTTCACCAAGAATGTGTCCGCTCAAATCGTCGATTCATTTATTATTTCGATGAAATTATCATCCACGACAAACTCTGACTTTTGTGGGTTTAAATGAAAACTGGCTCTTATAGATGTAATGTTTCTAAAAATTTTTTTCATAAACGAAATAACTGAATGTGTGATAAAAAATATAAATATTTCATTATTTATTCAGAAGCTTGAGTTTCCACTGTGACTAATCCTAAAACTTGAGTTAGAGGTTAATGCTGGAAAAAGTTTGGGTTGGAATTAATTCTATTTTTTTTAGTTTCCCCATTTATCATGTATTTTTTATTCATAATTTGATTGTTGAAGAAAAATTATTTTGTACATGATTTTTTTAAAAAAAAATATTCTGTATATAATTATAATTAGCCATGAAGTAATGAAATTGTTATAAGTGTTTGATTACAGGAATAATAGTAAATTTCTTTTTTTTTTTAGAGCAGCACATTGAACGAAATGTTAAGTAAAAAAAATATTATTAAGTAATTAATAAATAACTTAAAAATATAAGTGTGAAATTGGTGGAGTGGAAGGCACTTTCCTGATTTTTCGTCAAAATACACTTTTTAAGAGAATTTTTGAGATTTTTTGTAGCCAGCTCCCTGAAATGTTAATTTGATTTCAAACATAAAAATTTCCAATTCTTAGAAATAAAGTAGTGTTTCGACTTGATGTTATCCTTTCAAGTTGCATTTTGCGTTTACTTTCTCTTAAAGTATGGGGGGGGGGAAGCACCGTAATCATCAAAAATTCTATCTTGAGAGTTTTTTGAATCTCAACATTTCAGACCGAACCGAAAAGCAGTTCAAAAAACAATCATGAATTTATGTCTATCTGTAGACACAAGAATACAAAACTTCAACGAGCTAGATTGATTAAATTTGGCATATGGGTTTTTCATCAGTATTCTATTTGTGTATCAAATTATCAACCACACTCTACATAGGGTTGACTGTCTCTCTATATATCTTTTCGTCTGTATTGGAACGCGATAATTGTAAACTACAGCAAGTTGGATGCATGATTTTTAGTAAATTATCTTAACACCAAAATTGCAGATCAGAGTTAAATTGTGGAACAAGTCAGATAAAATGTGTTACTGTTATAAAACATGTACTCGATTCTTTCACTACACGATTGCACTAAACACAAAACGCGTGCAGTGGAGAACTTTAAGAGGTGGTCGAAGGATAACTCTCCCACTTGTTGAATGAGGTATTTAACGAGGCTGTTTAATATCATATTTGGAATATACTTAAGCATATATCACACTGAGAGCAATAGTTATCTGTATTGACCGTGGTCAAAATTACGAGGTCCGTCCCAAAATCGCCCTCGTGTTGCTTCAAAACTGGACGTTAATATAACTGAACTAAATTCGAATGTGAAATGTTCTTTTATCTAATTTGCCATGTGTTATTTCGGAAAAATGAATATTTGCGGATGCAATTTAAAATATCTTGATAAAAATTATGGCCTCTGACGCATAAACTATTTAACGCTTTTAAAAATCCTACCTTCCGCTAAATTTAAACAGCAATAAACTGTCTAAAATGATGTCATTTTTTTTTCGGGAACATAATATGGTGTCCGGTTTAGATGCAGTAAATCAAATAATAATTGTATCTCAGCATAAATACTAATCGAAATCTTAGTTTTCTGACTGTCAATTTTTTTTTATTTTTTTATAAAACTTAATATACTTTAATATTTTTGTTATAAATTTTTTTAGTCATTTCATTAAATATAAAACACTTTGAGATCACATGCTCTAAAGATGCTTTACATATTATTTAGCTTTCACACATTCACTAATGATTTAAGGGCATCAAGTGAGCAATTGTTTCATAAATCACTTAAATGCATTTTTATTCAAAAGTATCATTTCCATAGAAAGCAGCTGAGTCCAATGTATCAGAATGTGCTGAACCCCATCGTAGAATAAAATATTTTGATTCAACACATCAGGAGGCATTCGAAGCACGTTCTCCCTTTCGCATGAAGCGGAAAAAGTGCCAACATTTATCCGTTAAAAGTTGTATTTATGTAAGAATAGATTTCATGACTTAAGCGACATACATTTTATGCTTCACTATGAATGATTGGGTTTTCTTTCGACTGCGTTGTGTTGAGAAATAACATTTCGGTTCAATCTTTCTTTTGTATATTTTAGAGTAATATGTTTTGGCTAGAAAGAAATGTGGTAAAATATCTCGAAACGCCTTCTTTAAATATAAAATTGATAATGTAAAAGCTGATGCACACAAAATCGTAATAAGTGGAAATTTTAAAAATATTTTAGCCTACTTTTGTTCGAATGGAGTTTTAGTTTAGTTTAGTTATATCTACGTGTCGTTTCGCAGCAACACGATGGATATTTCAGCACGGACCTCGTAATTTTGAACGTTGGTCAGATGACGAGAATGACCCCTGAAATGACCCCCTTCAGACTCCCGTACCCTAAAAGTGGACAGCGGCCAAAGATTTTATTTGTTTCAAACTCAAATACACGGCGGATGTTCAGTGGAACCGATTTTCTAACTTGAAACCCGACTCTTTTTAACTTGACCGACACCGAAACCGAGATATTACCACCAGGAAAGTTATCTTACATTGCTCGGATGGAGCGATGTAACATTATTTCGTTGATATTTATCAACATATAAAATGTTTCTTTTTGATAATTTTTACGCAGATTTGAAAACCTACGTTTAAGATCTTTAAGAAGTTAAAATGTTAAATGTGTCTTAATTGGGAACCGGAGGGGTCCAGTTTCGAAACTCGATTTCATTGTAGATCTACTGTGTGGGGAGGCCTGTTGCACGTCAAATCATACTGACCAAACTTCCTCTCGTTGGTGTGGGGAAGAAGTTTGGAGAAAAGGGAGCCATCTCAGGTGTCGGCCGCATTGTCTGACCACGATTCAAATTCACGAGATGAGTCCCAAAAAATTCTTGTGTTGTTTCAGAACGGGACGTTAATACATCTGAACTAGACTCGTATCTTAATATCTTACTGCATTTGAAGAGACTGATATAGTCTTTAATTAGACAATTCTAAAATTGCATGTTTTATTAAAATATGATTCATTCAAACTAAAAATGGTGTCCTCCCCTGAACCATCTCATATTTCTACATAATGATAACGCTTTAAATATATTTTCAAGAGGATTTTGCGTAATTGGTATATAACTAATCCTCATCTATTATCTATACATATAAAAGGCAATATTTGCGTGTGAGTGTGTGTGCCCGCGATGTCCAGACGAATCTATAACACTTACAGACATGAAATTTGAAACACAGTTAGTCGTAATGGTGACTCAATGCACCTCGAAGACAGAATTTTTAAATTCTATCTAGAATTTTTTTTATTTAATGTTTTGTGTGGTTTTGGGTCATTTTTGGCACGTTTATTGCTGTAGTATCCCTTCTAATGATCGTTGAAAAACAATCAATGCACATTCGGATAGAACAAACTTTCTTTGTTCTAATGAAATGTGTTCTGAATTTTGAGAAGTTTTCAAATAACACTCACTTTTCATTTATATTTTTAACTTTAAATTCTTATTTTCTTGCGTCCAACGTTCTAATAACGCTATTATTTTCAATTTTTTTAGGTATAAACAGGAATATTTATCCCTGTTTTGAAATAAGAATGGTTAAAATATATTTTTTCTCCGATTTTCTATGATTTTTTTCATTGATCACTTCAAAACATTTTCTCTCGTATATCCGAATCGACGAAGTTTTCGTCCGACCCAAGTTTACTCTGAGTTCCCAGAATGCATTTCAACTATAAGATTGGCTGGCGGTATCAAGCGAAAGTCACGTCACCCTTTTGTTCATTTTATTGCGTCAACTAATCTTAATTACTTCATTTTACTGAACCAAAAATCATTTGATTTATTTGTTTTATAAGTTTGATAGTCGTGCGTATATTCTGATATCTTTAGTTAAAAGAAAGTTCCTGTGCGTACTTTAACTAAAAATCGAGGGCGAAATCATATATATATATATATATATATCTGTGTGTGTGTGCGTTTTGATTTAATTTTCAAAACTTTGGGCTTTTTTTTATTTTGTTGAAGTCATTATGCCACGGGCAACGCCATGCGGGTACTCCTAGTAAACGATAAAAATACCGGAGGACTCAATAAATGCTCTTTCCACAAGCTTTTAACTGAGATGATTGATTACACGTGATAACTTCGAAAGCTATTATTCGATAGAAAATCAAATTTAAAACATCTTCATATTCAAAGTATTATTAGTCCATTTATGATAAATCAGTTGCTGTATCTTTACTTTGGTTTCGACGATTTATTTATCAACAGCTTACATCTTAGAACGATTAAATTTTTTCATAAAAAAAGTTAATAAGCTTGTTTTCATGTTAGATATAGGAGTGACATGGCCAGGATATATAGATCCTTCTTCTGAGATTAGAACAATATGAAGAACATATTCTGAATTAGAGTATGTTCTTCCTAGTTACCCTCTCTCCTTCCTTAACCATAATCAAAGTCTTTTCGTTTCAGCCGTCAAAGTAGATGTCATAATCGATGAAGAGTGTTTTCCCTCATTTTTTGTTCATGTCACTACTGGTTTTTATCCTTTACCTTCTGATTTTACTAAGATCGACTACTTCAGAAGAATGAGCTTTGTTAATTATTCATATATCTTTTAAAGCTGCATTTATAAGAATTTCTGCTGTTCTATTAGGATTCTGCTGTTCTATTGCTGTCGCAAGCATGTGCTACATTTGGAAATGTAGTTCTCATTTGCGAAGTTAAAGATGAATCTTGAATTATAATTGTGTTTTTCGTTTCACATCGTTTATACTCAATATCTTCATATTCATAACATGAACTTAAAGAATTTAATACAGGGTGTCCAACAAAGGACTCCCTCATTTTAAAATTAAATAACTCGGCAACGGAGATCGATAGAAGAACGAAACCAGTGATATGCTTAGTCTGAAAGCCGTAAAAATCTGATACAAAAGTTTCAAAATTAGTTATAAATGTTGCCGACAGGTGGCGCTGTACGTTGTAATCACAGTTCAGATTTCGAGAAGAAAGCTATAAACTGTCATTTGCAAGTAATCGTTGCAATCACATCACAATCGATTCAAATTAGGCATTTTTCGTGCTTGCCAAGGACAGTTTATAGATTTCTTATCGGATTCTGAATAGCTATTACAACCTGCAGCGCCACCTGTCGGCAACATTTATAACTAATTTTGAAACTTTTGTATCAGATTTTTACGCTTGAGTTATTTAATTTTAAAATGAGGAGATCTGTTGCGTGAACCTGTATAGCCAGTAACAGAAACAGAAAGTCTAATTTGCTCTCTTGCCATTTGTTCCAACAAAGATTTTGACATTTTTCTGCCGCCTTGTCTTTGCGTCATAACATATTTTTTCAAGCATTTCTTGCGTTTTGCTTCTCTACATGTCACCTAAGGGCTCAAGATGCTCTCCAATAGCATGCCATATTCTCCTGATTATGCATCATGAAGAAGAAACATGCAAGAACTGCAATATCTGAGAGTTATAATAAAGAAGGTTTCAGCTACCTTCGTGGTTTGTCTTTCGTAAAAACCTTTTAGATTTTCGTTAGTCTAATTTCAACTAATTTTGTCGAATTGTGAGCTATTAGAATTTATGAATGCATTTTTGTTAGTTTTTTGACAAATTAGGCGAAAACTTAAAGTTTTTTGAACAGCTAAAGATTTTATCTGATTTCGTTGAGATTTCGTATTGTTACAAAGCTATAAAATCGTTTCCTTGAGATGCTAATTTTGGCGACATGGCGATAAATTTGGCGACCTTGGCGACAAATTTGGAGATTATTTTGGCGACTTGGCTGCAAAGTTGGCGACTTTGGCGACAAAAGGAATTTTCTAGATTTTTTCTAGAACTTTCCACCTTTTTCTACTGGTTTCATGAACTTTCTAGAGATTACGTCACTTCCTACATAATGAAGTCACTTCCTGTTGAAAAGTATAAAGGCAAGCTCTCAAGCCAAGAAGAGTCAGTTGGACTTGGATCAGCAAGCAAGCTGGTGAGCTAACAAGAACCAAGAGCGCTATGTTGAGATTTATTGGTAGTCTCTGTTGTGAATTTTTACTAGTGCTGTGATAATACTTGTGCTACGTTTCTTTCTAGGAATATTTGTAAAATAAATAGCTTTTTTTTTAATCCTGTTTATTGGACTGCATCCACGTACACCCACAAGACAATTTAGTTACAATATAATATTCTCCACGTTTAAAATGGTTCAAATGTCATCCATTAAGGCTTCAGGATTTCACTCCACTTCCAGAGATAATATATATGTCTTCTAATACCCAGCAGCTAGTTTTACTCCGCTCTTCTACTGTATTATGCCGTATGATATTTCGATTTATTTCTAATGAGTAATGAAAAGAATAGGCAATCCAATGGTATATCGAAAGAACCCACGAAAAAAAGACGACAGCTTCTCTGTCTGCTTGCAAAAGTCCTCATTTAAAAATGATTAGTTTTCTGGGTGCGTGTGTGTTTATCTTTCATCTATTTAATTCTTTATTTAATAGTTTATCTTTCATCTATTTAATTCTTTATTTAATAGTTTATCTTTCATCTATTTAATTTTTACCAGTGCTGCGTTAATATTTGTGCTACGTTTCTTTGCTTGGAATATTTGTAAAATAAATAGCCTTATTTTTTTTAATCCTGCTTATTGGATTGCATTCACGTACACCCACAAGACGATTTTGTGACAGTATTATAAATAGTCTTTGTAATAGGCAACTTTTCCACATATAGGAGTTGCACATTTACGACTTTCATTTTTTCACTCCACTCTAATGTACTACCTCCTACTACTATTTGTTTCGTTCTGAAATACTCTGTATATTCTGCAGTCCCTACCTTTTTCCTATTTCAACGCGCAAAATGAGAAAATATAAATTAGCGAACTGGTGGCATTCATCTTTGTTTCCCATTTTTCATATTTTTCCAGGGAAACTATCCCAACCTTGAGTTTATAACATTGAATGAAACTCATAAATTTAACACAAGTGTTTACTTCGTGACTTTCTTTGAGCTGGAAGAGGATATCTTTTAAAATTAAACGAGAAAAAATAACTGTTTTGTTTATTCGTGCGAAATTTAGCGCCATTTTACGCATGAACTATTCTTTCGGGAAAGCTAAGTATGTTTTTAAACTTTTACGTAAATACGAATATGTTTAAGGAATGTAAATATACAAGAGCACACTAAGCATATAAATTTCATAAATAAAGATTGTACTTAGATATGAAAAAACGGACTGAAAGAAAATACAGCATGATAAAAACGAATGAACACAAAGTTTTGAAAAGTATTTTAAATTTTTACTATTTATTTTTCGTTCTTTTCTCTGTTATTCTTCATTGTTATGGCAGCGTTTTAAAAAGAATTTGTTCCGCAAGGGCTCCTTTACACTTTTTCCAACTCGTACATGAACTTTTCCTACTTTTTTCCCCGTAGGGAAAATTTCTCTGAACCGAAAGTTTCATTTCTCGCTTGTTACTTTGTTGAAATTTCATCGTGTTCAGATCCGAAGTTGGATTTAAACAAGTAAAAAGATATTATGTTTGGGAAAAAAAGGGCAAAGTACAAAAGAAAATATGGAAGTAGAAAATGCGGGGAAATGTTGAAAAAGAGAGTGAATTATGATTAAAATCTTTTTTATCCTCGGATCTTTAAAAAACTATTTTTTGAAAACGAATTTTTTTATACTTCATTTTTATCATCTAATTTTCTTTTTATGCATAAAATGTAAACAGTTTATGAGCAAAAATGTTTCGAAATATAAAGTTGCTTAGTAAAACTAATTTTAGAATCTTTTCAGAAAAAGGCATTCTGACAGTTTTAGATGTACAGGCTTAATCTTAAAAATTGAGCAAAATAATCTCTACTAATATGAAAGGAAAATGTGCATGTGTTTGTGCAGGTATTGGTCTCTACAGAGCAGATTGTTGGAACCTAGAGCTACCGAATTTGGCCTGGATATTCTTTGGAATGTGCTGTGCACCCCAGAGATATTTTTAAAATTATAATTAGAATTTTAACTAAGTAAAATTTAAGCAAAATGTTGTTGTTTTCGTTGACAAATTCGATAATTCGTTAATAAATTTCATTGATAAATAATATTGCACAAAATTATCTATGCAACATTTTAGAATTCAAAATATTATCTTTTCAACAATACCAAATTAGATGTTGCCAATTTGTTTCTTAATTTTGACAATTTAAAAAAATATTTTCACACTTATTTTTCAAAATACTTTTCATTATTTAATGAAATTCAAACCATATTCATCGCAATATCTAGAAAATAATTGTGGGTATTATGCATGCATGTATGTTCCACATCTCTTCTTAATCCTCTGGACCGAGAGAAAGATTCCTGCCAACTTTTCAAAGTTTAAAAGTCAATTAAACATTCAATTCATTAGAAATAAGCCGAAATTTAGTGGTTTCGGCAGTGACATCCAAGCAAATTATCCGAAAAGAAATATTTTTATACCATCTTAAAGTTCAAAATTTTACCCTTTCAATGATACCAATTTCATATCTGCTCAATTTTTTACTCAATCTTTATCAATTTTTAAAAATTTAATAAATAATTGATTACATGCAGACGATTTTGAAATAAGGAAATTTATAGAAACTCCGTTGCTATGCAACGGTGAGACTTCCAACTACTTTATCTTGCGATATTTCAATTTTATTTTTTAAAAATATTTTTTGAAAGCTTATTTAATTTGATTGAAAAATTACTGCCATTAATATATCTTGTGTTCTTCACTTGTGCCTTCTACGAAGTAATGAATATTATTTTAATTGAGAAGAGTATTGAACTTTGAGTAGTGAGAAATTTGGAGCACCGATTTAATGATGACGAAAAGAAAACAAATCCATCACTCATATTTAAACGAAAGAAAGAAAATAAAAATTTTGCGATCAAATGAAACAGCCGTTCAACGACAGCAGCAACTTCTGTCTATGACACGAATTAAATTACCGTACGGAATTGGTTTCTCTAATCTTAATATTTTTTTCAAAACTAATTTTATACTCAATATGTTACAATATTTTTTTATTGTTGAAGAAATTAATAATGCATACAAAGAACTTTTATCAGATCACGTTAACAGAATTCTAGAAGAACAGTGGAAGAAAAGTAAAAAAGCAGATGATTAACAGTTTATATCAGGAACAACTATTCATTTGGCTTATTTTCATATTTTTTAATAAAACAATACTGTGATTAATTTCCTACTTAATTAATTATGGAGAATATTAGCTTTCGACAAGAATCGTTTGGTTCAGTTGATATTTTCATTTTAATGAAAAAATAATTCAATCGATAAAGGATAAAAATATATTATATAAAAGTAGCTTTTTACATTAAAAAGATCAGACATGAAAGTATTTTAATCCCGACTAAACACTGGGAACATCAGCTATTTGTTAATAAAAATACTTAATTGGGTGTTTAGCTTGCATTGTGTAAAGTTAAGGAATAACGATTCTGCTCTTTTTCATATTCTTTGGTAAAATAGTGCTGAATTTTGCTTTCTTTTTTTATATTTCATTAATTTTTTTATCGAAATTCGTAAATAAAGCAACGTAAGAAAGGAAATATATCCTGTTCATGAGGAAATATATCCTGTATGTAGAATAATTATACTTGTTATTTTCTTATTTTTATCAGCATGTTTCAATCCAATTGACATGCTGATAGACATGCTCGTATAATACACGTAAAAATGTGCAGAAATTTATATTTGTAATCAAATGCAGATTTTTACGTGGCTAATAAGAAAGTAAAGTTACCAACATCCGTTAAATGTTAGATGAAGGGTATAATTACCTTTCCATGTGTCTGTAGCGTCATGTACACACAATGGATAGAACGTGTGCAAGGCTACTAAAATGACAGGACTCATATGCCAACCACATTTTGAAGTTCAAAAATACTTCATGATAATTTAACCCTCTAAGCGTTTTGCACGTATTTTTCCGTTTCTCATATTGAGTTCAAGAGCAGATAATTCATGTATATTTCTGTAATTTCTTAAACTACCATGAAGATATTCTTAAGATTCCAGAGACTTGATTAAATGCAATAAAGATCCAATTATTCAATTTACATTTTTAAGACTTTAAAGCAAGTAGACAAAAATAGCCAACCGCTCAGAGGATTTTAACCATGAATATCAAGCTATTCATAAGAGATTTAATTGAAATTCATCCAACCATTACTGCTGTCGCCAAAGGCCAATAGCAAAACAGTTTTCATGGAACCTTTGGGCAGTGAGTAGTTTATTAGTAAAGTGAATAAATTTTGCAAGATATTCGCGAAGACAAATGTTACCAAAAAAATACAAGGAAAGGAAGTGTTGCTAAGCTTTGATCATAATCAATGGTAATGTGCTACGAAAAATTTATTTTATGCAGATTTCCCAATGTATCCGACGTTTCATTACTGTTTTCCTTAACTAATCTTTCAATAAATAGATGAAAGAAAAACACACACGCACCCAAAAATATAATCATTTTTAAATGGGGACTTTTGCGAGCAGACAGAAAAGCTTTCGTCTTTTTTTCAGGTTATGATTCGTGGGTTCTTTCGATATTCCATTGGATTGCTTATTCTTTTCATTACTCATTAGAAATAAATCTAAATATCATACGGCATGATACAGTAGAAAAGCGGAGTAAAACTAGCTGCTGGGTATTAGAAAACAAATATATTATCTCTAGAAGTGGAGTAAAATCCTGATGACTTAATGGACGACATTTGAACCATTATAAACATGGAGAATATTATAGTGTAACTAAATTGTCTTGTGGGTGTACGTGGATGCAGTCCAATAAACAGTATTTAAAAAATAAAGCTCTTTATTTTATAAATATTCTAGGAAAAGAAACGTAGCACACGTAATGAAACAGCACTTTTAAAAATTCACAACAGAGATTACCGATAAATCTCAACTCAGCACTCAAAGGTTTCTTATTAGCTCATCAGACTCTTGGCTTGAGAGCTTGATTTTGTAATTTTTCAACAGGAAGTGATTTCATTACGTAGGAAGTGACGTAATCTCCAGAAAGTTCATGAAGCCAGTAGAAATAGGTTGAAAGTTCGAGGTCCTTCTAGAAAATTCCTTTTGTCTCCGAAGTAGCCAACTTTGCCGACAAGTCGCCAAATTTGTCTCCAATGTCGCCAAATTTATCGCCAAGATTAGCATCTCAGGGAAACAACTTTATAGCTTTGTAACAATATTGTCACATAGGAAATTTATATCGCTACAATTTATTATAATAATTTTACTAAAATGGTTTTAATATAAGATTAGAGATTTTTGTCTAAAATTTGTTTAGATTTGACCACAAACAGTTGTCTAAAATGTATTGTTTAAGCCAACGGGAATATTATTTTGAACTTGTTTAATATCCCAGAAAGCACTTGCAGTTCTTATAAATTGGAAGTGGAATAAGCCAAAGCAAAGAAAAAGAGCATTAAAGACATCAAATGTTCCTTACAAAAAGTAACAGTGGTCCAATCCGAGAACTAGTTCCCTAACTTATGTGGGCCGATGACCCAATTTTTTAAGCTAGTTTTTCCTACTCTAAAGTGTATTTCATAAAAAGTTAATTACATTGTTTTTAAGATAAACGAAACTACAAAATTTCTGCTATTTGATTTTTTAATTAACATTATCTATCCATCATTGTACATGAAAAATTGTCCAGATGGTCCAAATTATACAAATTTCACCCAATTTCAAAAACTCCATAATATGATTCGAAGAGTTGTGAGCGACACACTTTCTTAACCATAAATTAATTCTCAAGGTTTTCAATAGAACTGCACTCTTTTTCTAATTTTTCCGAAACTTTCGGTAGTTCTTATAGCATTAACCGCATTTGAGGGATTACTGCACAAATGACTTTTTCGCGTTAATTACGCCGTCTACTGAGGTTTTTCTTTTATAACGAAAATAATTCTTTTAATGCGCCACGAAAGTTTCGCATGAACTTAGCAAGGTTAAAAGTTAATTACCGAGTCTAAAAAAATCAGAGTTTTCGGACAAGAGTATAAAGAAAGAAGGAAAACGTGTCCTCTTTACAAACCAGAAAAAAACATTTCCAGCGAAAAATGAAAGTTCTTTGCATTTTATGAAGCTTAATTATATGCTTATAATATCTGGATAAGAAGAGCAAAATGCACAGGCTATTCTTAAAACTTTTGCCGTACGTTGAAATTGAAGCATACTATCAATGCATGATGCAATTAATGAAAATTCACCAAAGACCAGTAAATCCGTGCGAAACTTTCGCACATTCAAGTAAACAATTCTTTATGCATCGCTGTGGGGTTTATATTAGTTGAGAAAAAGTATGTTGACAATAGGCATTATATGAAGAGTAATAGTTTGGACAGGATTGTTAGGAATCACAGAACCGTTTGATTTCAAAAGGGGGCTTCTGCAGATTCGGTCGAAATTACTTTTTTTGCGTTTTCGACTTGATGAAGGTAGTTCCATCGTCTGGTGTAAAACCTGAATTTCTGCCATTCACAGTGTAATGTCTTAGAAATAAAAACTGTGCTTTTAAAATATCACAAGACATTTATTTACAGACACAAGACATTTATATTAACATTTAACATGAAAAACAAATTTAGAATAACAAAATATTTCATGAGCTATCAAAATTAAATTAACCCAAAATCAAATTCAATATCAATCAAATTCAATCCGTTACATAAAATCACAATTGCCAACATCCTAAAATTTAAAATATCGCATCCAGCCTAATTTAGGCAGTTCGCCACCATTGTGACGGCTCCGATAGAGACACACTACAGAACAACATTCGGCGAAAGGCGTCCAAGTTTTTTCACTTTGTTTCTTTTGGGAAAGAAAGATTAGTTTTCTTCTCGGCTCCAGTGGGATGGGCTAGCGAGGAATACAGCTGGCAGAACGGTACAACTGTCATTTTGTAACAAAGCTTCAAAGTTCCAATATGATTTCAGAAGGGAACTTCTGCTTAGAAGACCCCTTTTAAGGTCAATTTTGCTGTTCATCGCTAGATGACCAGTATGCGTATTACAAGAATAAATGCTTGACTGATGACTTTCTTGGAGAAACATGGCAAAAGAATAAAAACTAACATTTTAAATTTCGGAAAATTAATTAATCCACTTCGTCATTTAAAGTAGACCAGCTCTAAATTGCGGAAAACACAGAAAAAATTTAAGATTTCCCTCTAATCCTATGACGACCTCTACAACTATTATGACTAGCAAAATGGATTACATCGGAAAAATTATAAAACACATTCCGGAAGAACACTATCCCTATTGACAAGAGATCCAAATCTAACCACGAGGATCTTTAACTGACACTCAAGAGGACTAAAATTTCCACCACTTTTTTTACAATTAATTTTTATGTTTTTAAATCTTTAATTTTGCTTAAAAATAAAAATAAATAAATTTTATTTTGTTTTATTTGAGTTTAAATTTATTTGCAAATAAACAAATTTTGAATTTTATTTGAGTTTAATTGATATTCCTTACTTTATAATCGTTTATCCCTGAATTATTTTGTAAATCTGAATGTTGCTTAAAACCCAGTAACTTTTCAGATTTAAATTTATTTGCGAATAAATAAATTTTAAATTTTAATTAAATTTATTTGTCAATCCAAGATTTGTAATTATTTATTCCCTAAAATTCTGAAACGTTTAAACTGTTTCATGTTAAAAGGGGATGTTTGCAAAATTTAAATTTGAATTTTTGCAAAAATTAATAATTATAATGCTTTTTGGTTGTCGTGAATAGGCTCATTTTTTACTATGAAAAACATTAGAGTTGTCTTGGACCCTAATTTCAATCTGGTTTACAGCTCATTCATTTTTTCCTCCCACTTTAAAATTTTAAAAATGTCGGAAGTCCCCTTTAAAAATCAATCGATTCGTGGTAAACTTTGCAATCATCTTTTACACTGTTTTGAGCTGTGTGTTCGTTCATTTTTGCACAGTCTTCATTTTTGAAGGATAATACAGATGTGCTCATAAAGGCATTGACTTTGATGACACAATTTAATTGGCATTGTTTTGATTCCATTTTAGCTTAACTCTTTAATCCTGAGGCCAGTTTTTTTCTAGTTCCTTTAAAACCGGGCTATTTTGGGAGGCTAAGACATGAATTGGACTCACCCAACCTGGGTGGTTATTTACCCCACCCTGCTGTAACCTTGCCTTAAGGCGCAAGGAAATGGTCTGTGGTGGGTAGGGATAATTGGAGCCCCTAACAGTCTTATCTCCTAAGCGATCTAAGAAACTCCCCTCCTCTCAAAAGAAGCCAACCGCCTCAGACCGGCCTTCGTCGTCGTTAAGGGAATATTTCTATACCGCCCCGGACCGCCCCTCTCGGTATGAGAGGGTTAAAATTTCAAAACAACAATGTGTTTTAACGCAAACCTAGTATGTCCGACTTCGGTGAAATATCTCAGAGGCTGATACCTTATTCATGCCTTCTATTATTTGAGAAAATGGAGCGTCGACAATATAACTAATGCATATGGGATGAGCAGTAATCTCGATACAGTGCAATTCATACGCCAGTCGTACCTTACTTTCAATAAATTGCATAGTTTGGATCTGTCCCAAATTTTAGTTTTTCTTTTAATTTAAATCTTAGTTAAAAAGTCTCTTTGAACGTAATCTGAAAAATCGCCGGTAAAAATACCTATCCAATGATATCTTATTCAACGCTATAGTCTTTGAGTCAGTTGAAAAAAATGGTGTTGACAAAGGAAATAATGTATAGAAGGATTTGTAATATAGCTAATACATCCTGAATAATTCAATATTTCATAAATTTTGAATTACAGATGAAATTCAACAGTAAATTTCTGCATTTCACAGACATAACACGATTTTTTTAAAAATTGGAATAATTCGATGCACGAAAGAAAAAAATAAACAAGATATGAAAAAATCCTATAAATGTTTCAATGTAAATACTTCAATTATTTTTAGAAGAAAATAAGTAAATAAAGGATCATGAAATTGGACATTTTACATTTATGAATAATTACTAGAATAAATAGACTCCATTAGCACAGAAGAGAGCATACGTATAGTAACTATGCATACATTATTATTATTATCTTTAATGGAACATTAGCAAATACAGAGAGAGATCGACATTTCGTGTATATGTTACCGGAAAAGTTTTAAAACCGGCATTCTAT
>BGPR01006056.1:54114-80486 GCA_013235015.1 Araneus ventricosus | reverse complement strand
CCTTGTTCACTTCCCTAAAACTCTGAAACACTATATTCACACCGACTGCTCTTTTATTTCTTCAATCCCATCAGTGTTGCATCTAACTAAAGAATGTAACAACTCCAAAATCTTTCCCAGATCAGCGTACTATTTTCGGCACCTCTTTTCGAGCTAAAATTTCACTCTAAAGCTAGAAGAGTTTGGGATTTGAAATCTCGGGTATCGCGAGGACGAATGGAATAAGAAAAAAGTCTACCGTACGTTTTACTGCTTTACGCAACTTTTGGATTTCGCTAGTGGCCAAGGTTCTTAAGCTGTCGAAATCCTCTTCGATCGATCTCTAACTTGATGCTCACTTGAGTAGATAGTCGAGTCCTAGGCGATAAAACTTCCTTTTTCTTTCAGGAGTAATCCTCTCCGATACACTGGAGGTTCACACTTCATTTTCTTTGAATGAAAGTGATCGAATGGAGTTTGAAAGCTGGGCCGTATTGTAACAAATGGCTGGTGAGGGCAACTGTGTTATTGGATCACGGTCTGCAGAGAAATGAAACATTTCTAGAGTTGTGATTTAGGGCTTTATTGAGTAAAACTGCGTGTAATTAATTTTCGATACGTGAAAGTCTAATTAATCAAATATATTCATCATGACGTTTCTTATTTTAACTTCATAGGAAAACGATCAGAATATTTCTGATTGTGTTCAATGAGTTCTATGGAACGCTTTCGGATTTTAATCGGACATCATTTTATCTTGAATAGTTTGCATTTCTAACGAATTGACTGAATTATTCTTTTTAAATAAAACTTACCTCTTAATATCCTATTTCTAATTTTTGATGATTAAATCTTGTTTAGACACTGTGAGTGTCAAAGGCGATGGTCATTTTCAAAGTAACTCCTAAAGGATGAACATAGTTACTCTTAAACACCAATTTTTTCGATGAATCCTTCGGTAGGATTTCTTATGTGAAATTAATCCCCATTCATAATGTGTGTGAAAGAATGCCAGTAAAATATCAGCCCTTCTTTTACAGCAGTTGCTGCTTCTTATTTATTTTTTTTGAATGCTGCCACTTATGAAAACAATTAAGGGATATTTCTTTAAAATACATCTGTAATAACTGTGTACTCCAGCCTTCAATAAATTCACTTTTTTCTTTCACACTAGTTTACTAGAACTACTATATATTTTACATAGAAGCTATATACATATGTAAAATTAGGATTCACGTTTAAGATTACTCATAATTACTAACTCGGAATTCACCTCGAGAACGCCTACAAAAATGTACACTCTCTGTGCAGAGACCCAATAGCATTAATGGCATCTACCACCTCGTCAGCTGTTTCTTCCACTCCTCGCTTCACTTCTTTTGGTTGAGAGCAGGAACAGCTACATGGAGGATAGTGGCATGACAACGTCATTCTTCTGTTTAATCTGTCAGGTCATTTATTGGTCGTTGATCAAGTCAAAACATAATAATACCAGTTGAACAACGCTACTAGCATTATTCATCAATATTAAAAAAAATCGAGTTCTTGTGTCGGTTCGTAGTTTACTTACAAGGAGAGTTCAGATTTAAAGTGAACAAAGTCCATGAGACTTCTTTCTGAGGAAACGGATCTCAAAGTTGATTAGCTGCATTTAAAATAACAATGAACTTCTAATTGTTCCTGCTGCCTGATGGATATAAAACTTAACTATGGCCTTAAATCATTGTTAAACCCAAAATATAGCATTTCTACATTACCATGGTAGAAATAGTGTAAGATGGGAAAAACATGGACTTGGTTCACTTTACCTCTGAGCTCTCCATATCTATTAGATTTTATTGTTTTCTAAAGACATTGCGTATTGTTGAGAGGTGATGCCTTTTAATATGTGTTTCAGGAGCGATATCAATGAGTAACCGGCATAAACTAATATATGATAAAACGGCTAACTGTTGAAAATTCTTTCAAGCTGTCTGGGATCAACTGTCAGTGCCGTGTTGAGACCTCTACTCTGCTAAAGCAAACCGCTTACTCTGTTTTACTTCTTTAAAATATCATTCTCTCTAGTAACTGTTCCCTTACCATCCGAAGTGACCTCTTATCTGTGCGCTCCTTAACAGATCGAGATCACGTCCCGTTTGGACTTCCTGTGGAAACTGCAGGCTCAGAAGGAACTCCAGGAGATGCGGGAGCTGAGGCAGCACAATCAGCAACTTCTCAAGAACATCCTTCCAGACCACGTCGCTTCTTATTTCTTGCTCCAGGACAGAAACTATGAAGTAATTATTTCTTCCTACCTTCTCCTATCCTCTTTATTCCACTTTTCATCGCGCAGGTTGTTTGAGCGTTAATTTCTTAATTTGGGAGGACACACGCTACGAAAAGTAACGCGCAAGGTGATGTGCGACACCCCAATTCTTTATTTCGCTATTTAAGAAAAACTAACAACATTTTTATGCTATATTTTTCCAAATGATTCATGCAAACAGTTCTAGTTATACAGGAACAAATTTTAGACGAAAAATTTAGTATATAATATATTATATTATTCAGCGCATTGCGAGCCCATAAGAAAAGTGCATTTCTTACATACATGTTTTCAGCATTTTTTATACTAAAGAATCATCAATATAATAATCGTTATACAGTGGATAGGAAGATACTGCTAATTTCCTTAGGTACAATGTACCTTAGTTAGTCCTACTTATCCTTAGGTACACAGGAAACCACTTATTTTAAAAATCCAAATAAGAATGCTAATGGACTTTATCTTTAGATCCAATAAATTTATGGTGTAATAAACTTTTATTTTTCAGAATAGTTTCTACAGTTTTAAGCTTTTCCTCCAATAGTTTTTGTGAAACCGGAAAAGACATGTACCGGATGACTACAGTTACACACTACATTACATCCAGAATAATATAACCTTTGCATCAATCTATTGACATTTATCCAGTTTGAAAGTCTTGTACCCGCAAAAATCTCCATTCAGAATCTTCTTGAATCCACATGTTTCCTTACTAAAACTTAAATAGCGTGACAACATTATTTTCCTGTCCCTAATACAATCACCCAATTGAACAAAGAAACCTGAGGCAATGGCGTGCAAGAGGGTGTTTCACACCACTTATGGTGAATTCCGATAAAAATATAAAATAATTTTTCTTCAAACACGTTCCGTCTGTTAAATGTGACCATAAAGGCAGCTAGAAGGGAATTGACTCATTTAAACTAAAGGGAACTCTTTATTTTTCACATTTTATGTGGCGTGGGGTGTCGAAGACCCCCTTGCGCGTCGTCGAGGGTCAATAGCATTTTGGAAAGGAGGTCACAGCCATTCATTGTAAAGTTACAAAAATACGGAGAGAAAATACAGAGGTTTGGAAAGGTTGTTATCATGAAAGAAAATGAGTTATACAGTAAAAATCATTTATATCACTATAGAATATATATCGCCATTGAACCCTTTAAAACCTAAATTAATTTAAATCATAGCTTTTAATAAATTTCTATAAAATTACGTTTAAAATGTCATGATTAAGAAAACTCTGAAATAAAATTAAATTCCTGAAAAAGAAATTTCAGGGGGATCTTTTTTTCAGAAAACGTATTAAAAATCCTTTTTGAAAGTTTTTATTTCAGGAATATTAAAAAATTTTAAAATATAGTAAAATATCAAAAAATGAAGATTACTTTCTAATTCCTCGCGTTGCCTCAAAAATAAATCAAAGGAAAATGAAAAAAAAAATTCAAAATAACGGCATTTTGACTTTAAAATCTGTCTGATTGGTAGTCTATGCCTGTTAAAATTATTTAGAGATACGGGAATACCTTTCAACTTCCTAGACAAAGCAAAAAAGAAACAATGGAGCGTGATTTGTTTAGCCAGGAAATTGAAAATATAACTCTCCTCAAATGAAGACGTTGGACGTGAATGGGTTAAGTTAGTTTAGTAACAAGCTTTACAGGTATTCAATATATTGTTACAAAAGTCTTTCTGTGGGTGTATGGTGTAAACAGTCCAACACGCAGGATAATGGAGAATGAAGGTTTATTCATAAATATGCGGGTAAACACGTAGCACAGGTACAGGAAACAATAGTTCTTGTACAGATTAGCAACGTAAACAGACAACAATTCACAGGTAATAACAGTTCAGCACTTTGATATTTAGCAACACAAACAGTCAGACAATAACTAATAACGACAATAACAGCACTTTCAATAGCGCTTAGCTCACCAGCTTCCTAGCTCGCACAGCAGACGAAACTCTAAAGTCGTTCCAGTGGAAAAACTCTACTCCTCTGATCCAGGCGCGGTCCTTATATACTCTCTCCAACAGACCGTGACGTCACATGGAGTTTTCTTGTATATTCGATCGTATTCCCTTTCCTATTAGAAATATCGAGAAAAGGGTTACATTTTCTGGAATCACCTATTTGTCGCCAAGGTTAGGGATCCCGGAACAGCCGCTGGCCGTCACTCCATGCTTAACCTTGTAAAACTCTCTTCCCAGCCATAAGACTAACATTGCTGGGAAGCGACTTTCCATGTTCGTAACAATATTCACCTTGGGTGAGGTGGAATAATTCAACTCAAATATCAAGATCTTACCAAATCTTTAATTATTTTTGTACCAGATAAGAATTGTCTGTAAGTGCTTGAATTTCATACCTCGAATGAAATTTCTGCTGTACTTTCGTAACAGACTTACATTTAGTGTATTATATGTAGAAAGCTATACGTCCGTGAATATAATTTTCTGTTGGAAACAGATTACTTAATACTTCTTACCACTCGTTCGTGATTTTAACAAATCCTACAGCGGTTGCGAATCCCTTGATTAAAAATTGAAAGTCCCTAATAGCTCAAAATGCTCTACAATATTGTTACGATATCTTCACGATATTGTATGTCATTCTGAATATAGAACAACGTCGTGGAAATATATAATATCATGGGCTAATAAGGATAGTAGGGATAGAGGTTATTGTAAACAAAACCGGGGGTTTTTTCACCTCCAGTTTAACCTAGTGGTTAAAACCGCTGCGCTAACCGTTTTTTTTTTTTTTAAAAAGCAACTTTTGTGAACAGAATTTTTTATTAATAATATTATACAATAAGTAAGTATTAATACAATAATTAATTAATGTAATAAGAAATGATTATAAATCAGTAATTATTACAATAAGTAATAATAATAATAAAGGAGTAATTAATACAATAACTAAGTATTGTAGACAAAATTTTCAGAATTATATTAAGTATTGTAGACAAATAAAAAAAGAAATTAGAGAGTACAGACGTAAATAATGGTATTTTGTGTTTGCGTCTATATGTACAATAATAAAATAACTATGTCGAAATTTTTATACAGTCCCTCGCTCCCATTAATCATATTTATTAAAATATTTTTGGCACACTGAAATTTTAAACAAAATGTTCCACTCTTCTGCGAGCAAAATTGATCGAGTTATGAAAGCTTGACTATGACTATTTGTCAATGTCCGCCTCGAGGAAGCGGTGTCCGTTTATTGGTATAAGATGATGAAACTCAAAACTTCATAACTCGAACCTAAAATCGAGCTCATCTTTTGATAGCAGATTTTGCCGGGTTTTTTTCCCGGTTTTTTTTATTTCAAAAAAATAATCGGTTTAACCCTCTGATTCCTAAGACAATTAGGATACAGGGACCTCAAAACACGGGAACGCTCAAGTTCCTCTTTCAAAGGTAAGGGAAATTCACTTCCCCCTCAAAAACCACAATGACAGCTGTCACCGTCCGAATTCTAAGACTGCCCCTTGTTCCCTAACCCGCCTGGAGGAGCCACGCTAAGGAAGAAAGCGTACGCCGTGGATGTGAAATCAATCACACTTAACGAAAGGGGGTGGAAATTTTACAGTGATATTAGGATGTTTCGGACGGCCGCCGTCTTTTGCTTGAAGGGACATTTCGGACCTTCCCGTATCGATAGAGTTAAACTGGGGCATAAAAATGATCGAAAAGAAACGGTTAGCCGAAACAAGAAAACCGGTTTTCAGTTTAAACCAGTTGGTTTTTCCTATCTCTAAAAGATAGTTCTTTATAAGTGCTATGAAAAAATTTTACCTGTCATAGTGTTTTTTCTATAACCTTCCCAAATATCGGAGGGAATTATGGAAAACTCTGCACATAATAATCTTTATAAATTTTATGCTGGAGTAGAAATCAGTGATTTAGCAGAAACTGAAAACTGAATTTCTATAAAATCTTTCAAAATTCAAGAAGCATTGGAGTATCATTCTTGACTTAGATACTCGTTTGAGTGCCACTGCCTTTGCACTTCTCAATCAGTGTAAAACCAGACCTTGAGAAAAACCTCGGGAATTTAACTAAAGAGGCTACAGAAGCAGCTTTGAATAAGGTTTAGGAATAAATTGGAAGAGGTTTGACTAATTTTGTGGTTGTAATAAAAGACTTCAAAAAAAAAGAATTCAGCTCAGACGGTCTCAAATTAGTGTAATTTAACGGGACGGGATTATTCGGTGGTGACATATGGATATACATATTTCCCTTCATTGTAAGCGAGGAGTGTCGTTGGTTACAAGCTCATCACACCAAATGACATTTTCACACATTATAGGTTACAAAAGTGTCTCGAATCTCTTAAATCCCGACAATCCGTCAACGTTGCCTAAATCCCGATGACCTGCAATCCTGACCTACAAGGTCGAAATCCCGACGCGGCCTAGGGATGCGAAACTTAGTGGTATGTGACTCACAGTGGATCACAATGTGTCACTGTAAATGTGCCATTTGAATGTTTACGGATTATTTATAATTGTTCTATTTTTAACAAAATGAATTTCTTAAATCTTTATTTTAAACTTTGACTATAATTTTGATTTGTCAAAATGTATTTTAGTAATGACATAACTATCAGAACTTAATTATTAAATTATAATTATTAATATGTGAAATTTAACTAAAATTCGTATTTAATTAAGATAATTTGAATATAGATACTGACTTGGCACGATTTCGGACATTCTGGATTTCGACCCTGGCAGAATTTCGGCTTGTTAGGATTACGAATAAAACTCACCTCTGCAAATTTCATAGACTTTTGAATAGATTAATGCGCATATTGTAGAGGCCACGATGGCCTAGTATTAAGGTTTCGGCTTTAGAGTCGAAGTTTTCCAGGTTCGAAACCTGATTCCACTGAATATCCGCCGTGTACGTGATCTTGTTGTACACTAAATCGTGAGTAGTGAGTCCAACGTCCTCCCATTGATGTGATGAGGAAGTTTGGAGAAGGGTACCAGCCTAGGTGTCGTCCATTAATCTGACCACTGTCCCGAATAACGAGGTACGTCCCAAATAGTCCATGTGTTGCTTCAAAACAGGACTTTAATATAAATAAACTAATATGTGCATATTGTAAGTTTTACATATAAATTTTCAACAGCTACAAGCAAGAGCAAGACAGTACTTCCCGAATAAAAACATGATATAAACAAGGAAATAAAACCACTCGCAAAAAAAAAGCATGCATGTATCCTCAAAAATAAACTACAATATTACTGCAGAAGGTTTGAAATTCTTCTATAGTCGTATCGAAAATCATATCTAAACCAGACTTTCCACAAATCCCGTAATGTTTTCAGGACCAGAAAAAATACGTCTATTGTTTTCAAGTACGAAACAAGTCATCTCGCAAGGTAACGAAATGATTTTAAAAATTAGAAGATTTTCTTTCCTCGCTAAATTTGATAAAAACTAGCTAAATGTTACCAAAGATTGTCACCAAATTCTTATCACCCCATTCCTCTCTACGACAACGTGAGGAACATTTTCATAGAAATGATCTTTTCTGCAACATTACAGCATTCAAAGTAAAATATAAAAACACTTACATATTGTATAAAAATAACAAATTGAAACAGATATTTACAAGTATTAAAAACTCTATAAAAATACGATTATTTGAAAATTATGCAAATCAAATGGCAATTTACGTGGTCCTCTTAAGAACAGGACGATTAAATAAATAGGAAATATCAAAGACTAGACCTACGTTTGAGATATTTGTCAAAAATAGCTAGATTTAACTGCGTTAGCCGTATCTAAAGACTGTAATTTCTTAATTGCAATTACTCATTTTGAAGCTTGGATGATATAAATGAATATTGTTCGCAAATTGTAATTTAAAGACTGTTCTGAGTATACTATTATATATTCAGAAAATATCACTTCATGTTCCTTAAGCCATCTTTGCTTGAATGATATATATACAACAGGGGCGGCTCTTGCATAGGGACTGTGGTACTGCAGCTCCCCCAACATTTTCCATTTTGTAAATTTAATAAATTTATTTTATTTCTCATGCAATATTTAAATTTATCAACAATCTAACTCAATTTTGCCTTAACTCTCTGAGCCCTAACCGCCTCAAACCGCCCCATTCGACAGAGACCGGAGTGAGGCAGTTTCGGGCGACTGGGTGAATTTTACGGGAGAAAAGTAGTTCCTTACTTTGTTGACAATTAATCGCCCAAATTCGGGTGCCGTTCTTCTGGAAATTCTGTAAAGAAAGGGAGGATTCATTCTTTTCTCGTGTTCGAAAATTTACTTCAATTTTTGAGGTTCTGGAATTCTCAATCTAGCCGAGTTCAGAGAATTAAACGATTTCGATCTTCAAATAAACCGCTAGGAAAAACTGAGGCAGAAAGCCAAGTTCCCTATCTTATTCTTTCACTACCCGAAGATAATGCGCAAATGAGAAAGTAACTTAAAGTAAAGGAGAACTGAGTATTGTTCTAGCACAGAATTCCGTCTGCACGCATGCGTAGTTTCAAAGCGCAGGCTTTCCCTTCCACGTTTTTAAGCTGAAGGGGAACTGTCGAGTTCGGCAGAACCAGATGAGCTAGAAACAGAGTTTCAAACATTTTACTGCCGCGGAAATTTTTTTTCGCGAGCTAAAACTTTGAAATTAAGCAAGAAAATGAAGGAAAATTAATGATAAATAATTTAATTTTGTTGTAATTAAATTTAAATGGAACCTCTTGCAATACAAAAGATATTTTCGAGAACTTTTAGTTATAAATGGTGATGAAATACATATGAGAAATTTTCCGACATACAAATATTGTCAACATTTTTGAGGCCCCCAATATTTTGTACCATCCTGTTTGGGATCATGATTTATAGTTTAAGAAGCTTCGATTTCGAATAAAACACAGCTCGCTTCAAAGAACAAAATTTCTGAAAGAATATTGATAAGCGTATTCCCATTTTAAAATATCGCAGTACACCTTTAGATGGATGTAATAGAATGAATTACTCTTTTTTCCATCTCTTCAATTCCCGTTACTACATACTATATCAGAACTCTGAGTCTGCTTTTTAACATTAAAAAATAATAAAATATTTTCTGACGCACACACTATGAATCGGGATATGTTATATGTAGCTGTTTGGATTTCAAAGGATAAAAGATTTTTTTGAATCATCATACAAGCATCAAGGTCAAAGTTTTTTTTTATCTGTTCGCTGGAATCAAAACAAGAAGAATGGTTTTAATTTTAAGTAGTTTTTAATTATACTAATAAACAGTATTCGCTTATTCTTACTTTAATTTTATCATAATATTTTTTTCTTGTTAAATGATAAGAAAATTATTTTATTTCTGTACTATACTGTCATTTTATTGTTCATCCGCAGCTGTGCGAATCTTTATAAATGTAGTAAGGAATACAAGAAAAGGAAATAGAAAACAAATTTCGAGCTTAAATTTTCTATTAAAATTTAATTTGTTAAAATACTTAACTATTAGAAGAGAAAAAATGTTATAAGCTTATTCATTAAATATAAAAGTACTCGAAGTTAGTGAAAAAAAGACAAAAAATGTAAGAGGTACAAATATGCATCATGAGCAGTGAAGGGTTAAAAGTTACAGCACAGCCAAGATTGCATAACACGAGCCGCCACTAATGTATAGTTTATGGCTCGATAGTCAGTTGTTCTCTCCGAATAGGCAGGACGGAGTATCCTTATGAATACTTAATATTCAGAAAATATTAAAACCGTTCCCAACAGCTGAATACACATGGCATGAAGGTTTCCATCAAATCTTTGCCTCTTCGGTTTTAGGAGCAATTGCTTCTCAACAAGATCAATTAAATGATTTGACTTTACTTCTCACGAAGAAACTGTTGCTTTTATTATCAAAAATGGAACGTATTTTCTCAGCAGTTTTCGTATTTACTTTTGAGCTCTCGATACTTTCCAGAAATGACCTTGGGAAGTGCAAACCTTTGCGAATGAGCTGTGCAAATTGTTTCAAAACAGAAAGATAATAAAAGTATAATATGCAGATTCGTGAAAATGCTGTGAGAAATACGAGATTGCTATTTAAAAATCTCTCTTATCAGACACATGGATACAAGTATATCTTCAACAGAACACTTTTCTATTTTGGTCGCATAATTAATGGAAATATTAAAACAGCTACTTAGAAAATGTTTGCCTGTTGATAAATGCCAGATAAATCATCCCAAGTCAACATGCTACATTTTAATCTATCAAAACTTCCTGCAGTTTTAAAGTTCGTTGAATTTCTTTTTTAAATTACTAAAGTTTTTAAATATTCTTCCCCTTGGAATTCTTTTCAACTTTTAGATGCACAGATTAAAAGACTTTCGTGAACTGTTTTTAACATTTTCATCAACGATAAAGGGCTTTCTCTCAAGTTTTCAGATATACATCCAGAGCCATATTGTTTTTAACACGAATTCAATTATTACAAAATCAACTTACTTCATCACAAAATTTTTGAAAACTTTTTCAATTATTATGTTTTTAGAATTCGTTGCTGGATCGAAAAGTATTGATTTTATCTTTATTTCATCTCTTAAAGAATTCAAAAACAGAGAAAATACTTCATAATTTATTAAATAAGTGAAAAAGATAGTCATTTCGAATTTTCATAGAACTATTCATCTTACAGTTGCTAGAAGGCAGGGAAATAAAAAGGTAAACATTATGTAAAAATATCTTGCATAGATGTCAATCTATGCACATATGTTTTTAACATTAGTTTGAAGATGGTTCTTAAGATTCTTTTAGCGTTTCGAATTTAGATAAAAAGAAAATTATAGGAAGAATACTTTCCTCTCATTATTGTTATATCATTTGAAATAAAAGTTATGCAATATTACAGAAAATATCCTGAGCTTCTTCAATATTGGATATTTTCTAATACGTTTTTGAGAAACATGTTCTTATTAACAAAATATTCAAACGCTTTATTTTAATCAGAGTATTTATAAAACACTTACATAATTACACTTTCCCTTGAAACATTCAAGTGTATTCCTTAAAACTTATGCGATGTCTTCAAGTTTTATTAATATGAATTTATTAGAACTGATATGAACTGATTTGCATTAGAACTAATAGGAAATGATTTGTACTTTGTCAATGCGTCTAAGGCGATAGATAACATTTAAAAAGATAGTTCAGTTTGATAGAAATCATAATGCTCTTCATCACGCACAACCATAATAAATCATAAAAAGGTGTGTTTAGTTGAAACTAAAGATTTAATTTTCATATACATAATGAGAAGCCGAAATTTTTGACAAGATGATTAATTACTTCACGAATCTTGTATTTAATCTAAAAAATTTCCTTTGTCATTTCCTTTCCCATCATCTTCCGCACTACTTTTTCTTAAGCAACTGTCATTCTTTAAGAAAGAATGTAGCACTTTACTAATTCACAAATTCTTTTTCATACATTTATTGAAAAAAATAGTTCTTTAACAGGCAAACGTTTACATTAACTAATTTAAAATCAACGATAATAATTCTGTTTTATTTACTTTTCCATTCCTTTATTTAATACACTTTCAATCCGATTTTATTCAAAACTCTCTTTGCGATTCCGTTAAGTTTGAAATTCTTGTCTGTTTACATTTGTCATTTTTGTTTTGTTTTGATAAAAAAAATTCATTTCAATAGAACACTGTTTCATGTAAAATTTCCATTCGCTTAGAAAACGTGCATAAGTTCAGATTAAATTTTTGTTGATGAAAATTGACAAAAGTATAATGATAATTTCCGTTGAATTGTTCCAAAGAATGAGTACAAAACATTCCATATAATTATAATTTATTTTGCATTTTATTACTTCTTGAAATACTATCTAAGTCTAATTTTCTAGATATCCAAACGCATATTATTTAAATTACAACCATGCAATTCAAAAATTTGCTCAACTATATCTTGTAAGATTTTATTATTTTCATTTCAGGAATTATATGCTCAATCTTACAGCTGTTGTGGCGTACTCTTCGCATCAATACCAAATTTCGCATCTTTCTATTCTGAGGATATTAATAACGGCGTGGAATGCATACGGCTACTCAATGAAATTATATTCGATTTTGATCAGGTAATCTGTTCATTATAGTAAATATTTTTTTCAGCCTTTCGTGTAGCGTAAAGCTTCGCTTGTTTCAAAGTCTTGTTCAAACATTGACAATCGCATTTCCGGCATTTTTAGGTAAAATTATTCACTTTTGTTCCGAAAAGAGACGTAGAGTCAGACGAGGAAATTAGGAACAAGTAGTAATTGGGATCTATGACTACAGAGCGAACTGGTGAGGCCCTTGAGAACTGAAAAGCATGTGCTTTGGTTAAGACACTCTAAAGGAAGAAGAAAAACACTTTCCTACATTTTTCAATGTTATTTGGTAACGTTTGTTACCTTTAATTGCAACTGTGTTCAAAAAACTGAAATCAAAATTTCTTAAATTTTCCTTTTCGTTCTCTACGACGCTTATATGCAAGCTAGTTGCTAATTAATATATACATTTAGAGCTATAGGATATAACGATTAAGTAGAAACTTCAATTTTCGTTTTGGGGTTTCATCTTGAGGAACAGGTTAGTGTTCTTAATTACCCCTGAAAATTTTTATTGCGGGGTAATAGGAACAGGCTTCTAACGTAACAAAAACCTGTATTTTTTATGTATTTGGATTAATTTATTATTTGATGGGTAGTAATTTTAAATCTAGAAACGTGGATGCGTTCTATCCCGACAATAAAGCTCGCTTTTTTTTATATCAAATGAACAACTGACATTTTTAAATAATTTACCATGTGATCTACATACATATTACTTTTTACGTATGAAAGTTCTTTGTTAATAATGATATGAAGTTTTTGGACTTCAAGTATGGAAGAAAAAAAAGAAACTGATGACGAGAAAGAAGAAAACCTGATACTAATGGGGGAATCTGAAGATGAAGATTTTGACTCTTTTCAACAAGAAACGTGGGGCTGTGGAGATGGAGGAAGTATTAAAAAACCATCCATGGTTGAATTTTAAACAAATATGTTGGTTTTGATCGATAACGTTGGAGGTGCCAGATTCACTCACATTATTTGTCCGTCTGAGGGATTCAATATTTTGATGGTGGTGCATATGATATGACAGTTTTAAGAACAAACAATTTGTCTAAATCAAAATTTGTTTCGGTGGTGAATGACTAGTTTGCCATTTCCGAGTTTCAGTTAAAAGCTGTTCTCCCAGATCATATATTTAAAGTAGATTGTAAGAAAGAATTATTCGGATTTCAGGTAGTGTAAATGTGAAGGAAAAATTAGTAGAATAATAAATAGAACTTTCGATTTCAAGTGGAAAATATACTTTCTACTACTAAATTGAACTGTTTGTTTCTACTAATTTTTATGTATGGTTTTTAAGTCTTATCAATTTCCTTCTAATATGTCATAATATTCAATTATTTTAGTTTCTATGAAGATTCATTTTCCAACTTTTCGCGACAAAATTTGAGTTAGAATGATTATAAATTATACCAAATTGAAGGTAGCAAATAGTTATAATAGTTTGTATGCTATGTTCCATGATATTGAAGATATTGTTGCTGAAAACCATCAGTAAAACAGTATTTTGTGATAATTGGGAAAAGGCAGTTAAAAATGAATTTTGAGGCAATATACAGTAATTTCCAATCCTTTCAAATATATTCTCTCCAAATCAATTGATTACTCAAATCAGGTCGAAATACGAGTTCCCAATTACCCCGTAGTCTCTGGGGTAATTCGGAACATTTCGGGGTAAAATAAAAACGCTCCTAAAAGTGAAGTTGATTAATTAATAAAATATTTTTGAAAGGTTGTATTGTTTAATGAACCCTGCAGAATATGTTTATGCACTCACACAAAAAATAGAACTCTTCTCCATAGCATACTATCCTTTTAAATAGAAGAAAAATGACAGAGTCTGCAAAATTCGTCTCCAATTACCCCAACTGACCCTATATATTTCTTTATGAAAAGAACCGAAAAAACAAATTTTTTCTTTTCGGGTTTGCTTTCTGGCGTAAGATGATTTCCAAGACGTGACAATTTCAAGATATTTACAGCCGTTCGTTAGTTGGTGCCCGTAACGTTAGTTTATCTTTATCTGATTTTGATGTACAGCTTATCCACGAAAATGAATGAGACTCGCTGTTACGATACTGAAGCTGCACCACGTTCTTGCCTTCGCCAAGTTATACCAGCTGGCGAACAAGTACTCAAAGGACTTTAAATAAGCGCCGGATCATCAAATAGGCAAAGTAGGCAGCTGCCTATGGGTCCCTCAACTTTGGATTCCCAGAGATTTTTTTCTTTTGTATTATTTTCAGGGCAATTTAACTTTGTGTTCTCATTTGGTTTACAGGAGACGTATATTCGAACTTATTCAAATTAAAATCAAGTATCGTTTAAATTTCAGAGCATTATTCTTAGAAATTTTTTTCGTAATTTCAAATTCGCTTGCAGATCATTGTGGTCCAATATGTTTTGCAGTTGGCTGACTGGCTCGCACGTCAACAGCCCTGATAAACTTTGTATTGCAATATTTTGACTGTGTTAAAAAGTTTTGTAATTTTTTTATTTTTACAATCTGTTTAAAATTACTTTTAAATTTTAATTTTTTTATACGTGAGATACTAGAACCAACTTCCTTGAATGTCGCCGGCAACCAAATGTTTTGTTATTTCAATTTGTTATAATATGTGCTATTTAAAAATACCTTATATAGAGATGAAATCAATAAAAAAATATCTTGTTTTGCATGTGCGGAAGGGGACGAAGCCTGCATTGCCTATGGGTCCCTAAAGGCTTAATACGATGCTGCTTTTAATATATCGCACAATCATGCGAAATGGTGCTTCTTAGCATCACAAGAATCTACTCACTTTGCACATGCCCCCAGAATCGAACCCACGATTGTGGGGGCATGTGCACCAGAATCAATACATCATCCGATCCTGCACAGGAATTAAAATAAAGAAAACAAAACTAGCTGCAAAACTAATCAATATAAGAGATATTTCAGTATAATTTCCAAGGACGTGACGAACCAAATGAAACTGTCACAGTTGACTGGCCCTGTATTAGAATGATTAGAGTGAAATATTGATTTTCGTACTAAAAATAGTTTTCACGCGTTTTCTAGGATCCACCATTTAAGAGTAATTCAGCCTTTAAAATAATATTCAGCTTAATGTGGTGGCGTAACTGAGCTTGCTGAAAGAGTGAGAAATGTTAGTTTGAAATAAAGTAAGATGCTTAAATCTTTGCTCTTTCATCGGAACATTTTGTTTGAAATCGCTGTTCGTGCACAGTTAGGATTTGTATATTCAAAATAAATTATAATTAAAATATTTCTGAGCATAGCACTGATGAAAGTCAAGAGTGCAATTTATGTAAAATCGAAAAACACGCGGAGTTTTAGAGCGAAATAAGCTAACCAGCAAAGGAGTTTTATTTTATGTTTAATTTTTATTTGTTATAATAAGAAATTTTATTTATAATAATTAATTTTGCGAATATATTTGGCGGCTATTGAAGAGAGAGACATATATATAATATACAAAAGTGTTTCGTTTTCTATATAAAATGCTATAACATATAAATTTATTAAGTTGATATATTTTTATATTTGTGCTGTTTGAATGGTTCCAATTATTTTTATAAGAATAAATAAATTTTATTATTCACAAATGATGCAAGAATTCGCATCCTTTGAATCAGCAATTATAACACATTTACTTTTGAAAAAATAAGCATAAAATGAGAATTTATAATCATTTTTATCCATAAAATATTTTAAAGCTGCGTTTTTGACACGTTTTATTTACAGATTTCATTGCAAACACAAGGTAAGAGAATGTCAAACTTTTGGATTAAGCCCTGGCAACTCCAGATCATTTCATTTGTCTCAGTGTTTGCTTGCATATTTGGTTACAACTCATGGTATTTTGATTCTGCCAATTTTTTTCTTCAGCTCAGCCGAGTGCGCTTGCTTAGGTTTTCATTTACGCGAAACTCTTGAAGAATAGCAAATAATAATTTCTTTGGGAGAATCGCGATTTGATAAAATATTGTGTGAGAACTTCATTACATGTTATTCCCTGGTTTATTGGCACAAGAAACAGGATTATTCTGTTTGCAAAAGACATCACATAGATTATTAATATTTTTCTTCGGCAATCTCGTTTGGTTCTTCTTTGTATTACCACATTGCATAATAAAGGTTGTAAAAAATCTGTGTTCTTTATCAGACTTCATTTCAGTAAATAAGGAGTGATTGCATTTCTAGAGTACTATTTATACTCGACGATTCCAGTTATAATCAATTTCTCACAGTGGCGGTGACTCGGGGGGTTAGTCCCCACACACACATTTTGAGGAAAAAATTAAAATTTTTATTTCATTTTTAACTGCTTAAATCCAGCAACTATGAAAAAAACAGTAGTGTCCGGGAAAGCTAGCTAATTTTGTAACTATTTTTTTTTATCTCCGGGGTAGTTTTAGATGTCTATAAAGTTTTTACCCTCCCGCCCCCTTTTTTCACCCAATCGCCGTCACTTATTTCTCAGGCATTCCACGTGTTCATAAAATTATACAGCATTCATTTGACAAAAAAAAAATCGAAAATTTATTGCCTGGTTTCAAAGATCACATTAACAACTGATTCAAATTTATCTTAACTATTAAAATCTGATGGTAAACAGAAGTATGTATCTATGTCCGTCTATCTCCTCGCGAACCACTGAATTCTGAAACGAGCCGAAAGTACCAAAATATGGGAAATAATCCAAGGAATCCATTTCGACCATTTAAATTCCGATATTACAATCAGTTGAAAAGATATTAATTAAAAAGTGTCAAAATGAATGAAATGTTGTGCTGCCATCTATCGGCAGTTCCTATAACAATCTGTCACATCTGTTTTTCTTGCATCTGGTTTTTATAAAAGGTTTTCTTTTTCAGGGAGCTTCCGCTGTTTTAGAGTTTTGAGTTATAAACATCGGTAAAAATCATTTTCCTGCATATTTTTCTTTCTCTTTTTTGTCGTACGATGTTTCATTTCGCAACATTTACGTTTGTTGGGGAAAATATTTATTCATTTTTATCCGAGTTTTTCGTCATTATTATTCAAATTCGGGCAGAACGAAAATATATGTTTCTGGTGTTTAATTTATCATTTTGGTGTACTATTAAATCGTTTATGGTTTCCGGTTTTTATTTCGTATTATTTTTTTCTTTTGCAAAACAGATTATTATGCTAACCTGTTTTAATTTATAAACACTGGAATTCTCGCGTTTTCATTCAAGTCATACTGTATTAAGGTAGTAAAAAGACTAGAATTGAAAGTTTTAATCCAACAATAGAGGATTCAAAGCAGATTTAAGTTTGTTGGGGACGCTTAGTGTCAATATTTGTAGGGAAAGGAACAGAAGCTTGCATATGAAAAAATGTGAATCCCGAGAAACGCTGGGTTATCAGCTATAAGGTAATTAAGAAAGGGGATTGACTTTTTTGGGGGAAAATTAGTAACAAAGTGTCTAGAAAAAATAAACCGGAGGCGGGCATATGAAAATAAAGTAATAAAAAGACTAGATTTGAAAGAATATTTAAGTTTGTTGGGGAAAGTAAGTAACACAATTTGTTGGGAAAAAAACGGAACCGGCCATATGAACAAATATGGGACCCGAGGCCTCACTTGGCAACACTTCTCTCCACGACGGAATGACGCATTATTCGATAAATCCTGTGCAACGCCGGACCACACAGCTAGTTTAACTAAGAACGATGTATGAGAATTGATCCAGATTGAAATCGTTTTTTAATTAATTTATCGATTTAATTTCAGGACAGTATTAATTTTTGACATACCAACTGCATTACCGTGCAGCGATATTAAATTCCTAAAAGCTACGTCACCCTTTTTTTCAGTACTTTGAACCAGTTGTTCTAGTTATGACATATGCGTGCTATTATTGCTTATTATCTCGGACAACTGCCATAGTTATTATGTCCTTAATTAAAACGCACATATTATGTACAAAATATGTGAAGGTTTATTCAGTTAATGTCCTATTTTGAAGCTGCATGATAGCTATTTTGACATGGTCCTCCTCATTTTGAATTGCGGATATGTGACGGCAGTGACATCTGAGCTAAATTCCTCCAAATTTCCGCACCACCTCAATATTAGGACTCTTCACACGCGCATGGTAGATTTCACGTGCACATTGTCCGTCCACATACACAGCATATATTTGGGGAAATTAGTTTAAAATGTCCCATCCTCCTATCCGAAAAAGCAGACACCATGGATAAGGAGATTAAAAAAATATTAGCAGTCAAATAGCGTTTCATTTGTTTAATTTATGCGTAGAAGAAATAATAAAGGAATTAGTTGATAGCTTTTACCTTATCTTAATATTTCATGTTCTTTATCATTTAATTACAGTAACAACTTTCTAGTATGATATTTTTCCCCGTCTTTCGCAACTCATAATTCAATCGCAGGCTACCAACCTTAGCACTAGAAACATTTCCTTATTTTCAGGAAAGATGTCTCTAAAAGGAAAAAAATTAATGATCTAAGAGTTAATAGCGGTGAATCACGCTAAGAACGACACGAAACAGAATAATTAAAAATTCCTCGAAATTCGTAACGCCCTACGAGTGAATGTTTGTTTCACTTTGATCAATATTCGTACTTTTCCTATATGATATGAGACACTGCGTTGAACTTGCACGCATGGATATCACGTAATGTTTGTTGTTAATTTGTCCTCGCTTAAATGATTACCGATCGTTTAGTATTGATTTTATTCACCGCATCTTTTACCTTGTCCTCAGCAACAGCTTTCATAAACTAAAAAAGCAGTTATCCTTTTATTTCATGCAAAATAAGCTTGGGATTTTTTAAAATAAAATAGATAATTATCGATTAAGAAGTGCAGCAATGTATATATATTATTGATAAAGTTAAAATTTTAAAGAAAGTAGTTAGATGCATCTTGATTATTTTTTTGTCCTAAAGATCTTTAACAGTTTCGATTTTTGATTGATATATTTCAGCAAATATTTGTCTTCTTTAATCTCTGAAGCCTAAAGCATATTCTAATCAGCATTAAAAGCCTAGAAATGTTGGTAAACGGTCATGAATTATTGGTGTAAATGCTACTAAAGTTCGGTACATCTTCATTGTTTTTGGCATTTATAGAGATTAATCCAATGATATAATTTCTTTTTAGTTCCAGTCAACGTTTTACGGAAATCTCCCTAGGACAGACATTAGATTAAATACAGCAGCGGAACACAGTCGCGAATAATTAGCAAGCGAATTTTTGCCAAGAAATCCTAAAAATATGCTTCCCATCTAGTATTATTTAAAGGTTTGCATACAGGGCGTTCACTCTAACCGTAGATCAACAACTAATTTCTAAACCGCCAGGATAGGCATATACTTTCAATAAAAATATCTTTATATGAAGTAAACGATTATTTTTTATGCTGTTTGAGTCCTAAACGCAATGCTGAAAAAATTACGAAGTCTATATTTTTTTCCAGACCTTTCAGTTATATTTAGTAACAAAAACTTGACACCCTCACATATACAACAAAAAATATTAGTGGAAAATATTTTATGAGTAAAACTTGCAAAATAATACTTGTTTAAACAAATGGAGGGTGGAGGGTGATATGCAAATTTATTTATTCCTCCTCATTGAAAAATTAAAATGTGTGGACCAAATTAAAAATATCCCTGTGATATTTTAGTTGCTAAAAATTTCAAATTAAAAGCGTATCATATTTATATATAGCTGGTATACAAAAAAAATGAAAACTAACACAGGTTTTTCGCTAAACAAGGTGACGAAAAGAACAAGCTCATTTCATTGCAAAATGAAACATTATTTAAAATACTCTTATAATCAACAATCTGAACAACTTTAATTAAAAATAGGGTTGCCATAATTGTCAAGCATTGATACGGGACGTAAGTGCTAAATAAATAAAACATGAAAAATATGAGTAGATAATGGTTTATTTTACTCTGATAAAGAAATCAATAAAGTTTAAGCAAACTGATAAAATGAACAGGTAGAATAATGAAAAAGATGCAAGGCTAATCCTTTTTAGCTCAGTCATATTTTAAAGTTGTTGCGGTTACAATTCACTGCCTTCTCCTTTTTATGGTAGGTGGCGCTACTAGAGCCACTCGGGTTTTTCCCATGATGCCTCTCTCTCTTCTTCTGTGTACTTGTCTTGTGTTGTTGTTCTCTGTCTTGCGTCTTGTACCTTTTAATCCACTGTGTCGTGGAACTTAGCCATCTAATAAAAATGGTTGCTGAAATTGAATTAATTCTTCAACAGCGGTATTCCATATAAACATGAGTAGCGTCCCTCTACAAAGTTGATTTTATTTTCGAAATTATATCATTTTCTTCTTTCACATGACTACAAAATTGAACGCAAGTCATTTTAAAATTATAATGGCAAATCAAAATTGATTCAGTTGTTTCCCCGGACAACCTGTTTCTTTGGTCCAACCATTGAGTTGAAGTTGGGAAAATATCCTCTCCACATTTGCATTGTAGGCTGGAATGACAAATCCGTTCTCGCATAGCTTTTTTAAGCAGGACTTCTGTTCAATATACTTTGTATCGGCGAAAACCTTCAGTCATTTCTCTTCCAGAGTTTAGGAGAAAACGGGACAAATAGTAATACGGGACTGAATAGTGAAATACGGTGACAGTCCCGTATATACGGGACGCATGGCAACCTAATTAAAAATCACTTCACAAAAAATATATGGTCCAAGTGCTTCTTTTGGCTTAAATGTCTAAACGCATCCAGGAAATAAATTTTTCTAACACATTTACGAAAAGTTGTTATTGTGACAGATTTACATGCCATGAAAATACGATTTACCAAATTTTCAGTACTCGTGAATTCTCTTTCGTAAACTTTATTTTTCAAGCATTCCTAGAGAGCTATTTACAAGACTGAAATCTGCCAATCTAGCAGTTCACTCACAAGGACATCCCTATCCAATAATATCACTTCTAAAAGAATTAGACTAGGAAGTAAGTGGCTTAAGAGATGAGTGTGTTGGCTCGCCATCATGATGAAGCCTCCATTCTTGCCAAATCCCATAGGAAACGGATGTCTCCAGTTAATCAGATAATGGTCCAGATAAAATTGCTGTATAGTGAGTAGATCTTCAGGAATAAATTTTTCAATATTGTTAGATTCATTCACACCATTCAACTTTTTACTCCAGATTAAGATTACTTCATGTAGGTCTCGTCAATGTCATTTCACCGCCATCATCGCTCTCATCCCGCGCACAGTGCTTTCAAATTACTAAATCAACGTATGTTCGCAGATGTTTTCTTTTCTCACCTCTCAGTGAAGTGCTTCATCATACCTCGTAACTTTAACAGTTCTCCAAAGCAATACGTGTTTTGAAGTTCATCACTTTTAGTGTGAGCAAGTGTTTTGAAGTACCACAGAAATGTTATATATCACAATATGTTTCGCAGCATATATTTGTAAATTTTTGTTCATGTATTCCAGGATTTAGAATATTTTTTTGACTTGGAAACGTCTTTCCACTCGTTACAGTGATAGTCGGCCGAACTTTCTTGTGTGACAAAATACCGTCAGATTTGAATTGCTAATAACTACGAGACTAATAATGCGAAAAGATTGGTTGACCCCACAACGGATAGATCATATCTATAAGAGTTTGTCGCATAGTATTTGTTTTGCCTGTGATGTCATCGTACCAGTGTAGGCGCATGCGCATGATTGTTATGAATTAGCTTAATGTAAGGTTATAAATAAGTGTAGCGTGGAAACGCGTTTAGCTAGGAGGTTGAACCTGGTGTCATTTTAAAGAGCTTAAGAAGTATTACTAGGAACTAAAATGAGACAATAAAAATATTTATCAGAATACAAGTAAAAATTGGTATTAAATTGAAAATTTCAAACTCCGCGTGTGTTTTTATTACAACATGCAGAGTTTTCTTTCGAATTGTACGAAACTTACAGAATACCTGACAATACGTAAAACAAACATTATATTAAAATTTTAATTCAAAAATTTGAATATTACTGGAAATATGAGAATTTGTAGTAAATAATGTTTTACTGCGCATACGCAAAATGTAGTTTTATATACTGTCAACAGATGGCGCCATCAAAAGTTACTCTAAATAAAACATAAGAAAGGCGCAGTTCGGGTCTGCGCCATAGATTTTTCGTGGAAACGTCTGGATAAAATCATAAAACAAGTATTTCTTATAAATATGTAATTTAATTATCATTCTCTTTAATACAATATTTACACAGAGTAGTATAATGGTTACAGAATAGATAAATTACAAGTTTATTGTATGTAGAAAGGGTCTGTGGTAGCCTGTGATTTATCTATTCTGTAACCATTATACTACTCTGTGTAAATATTGTATTAAAGAGAATGATAATTAAATTACATATTAATAAGAAATACTTGTTTTATGACTTTATCCCGACGTTTCCACGAAAAATCTACGGCGAGGACCCGAACTGCGCCTTTCTTATTTATTTTCTTTTCTTCTAGTTTAACTGCTTCATATGTTTTATCACTTTCAATGCTCATTTTCATATTTAAGCTATTTTACCGCATTCTTTTTTCTGAAACAGTTTTTCCAGTTGTGTTTGTCATCCTTCTCATATAGTTTACCTCAAAAGTCCTGACATTGCATTGTATCCTGTTGGCATGTCGTGAGTGTAATTTGCAGAGTAACGCAGATACCAGGCAGTTTAAAATACAAAAGAGCTTTAATCCAGTTTACTTTAAAAAATAAAGACATGCTGCTGTCTTGTAGCTTACACACTCACTGACAGCCATCCATTTGACAGACTAGACTGCTACTTGCTTTAAAAACATAAATGAACAATATATATAGATTGTAACAACCAATCAACTTCGACTAGTGCCGTAACTTCGGCTACGTCATGAAAATTAACCAATGAGATGCTTTCATTCAGTGACTGAACAAGTTCATTTGAATTCCAACATATCCCTCATGTTATCAATCCCTTGTTTTCAATATAGTTGTTCATTCACTAACAATGAATTTTCATCTTGTTTGTTTAAAATGAAACTGCAAAAATCAAAACCTCACTCCTTGTATTTAAAGCATGTTTACGTGCTACAAACATACAAATAAATAAACCCCTTCTAAGCAAATAAATAGGTATTAAGAGTCTTTTCAGGGCACTTCTATACTTCCTCATGCCACGCAGCCGAAAGAAATCAAAATTGGATTTCAGTTTTATGTTATCCCTCAAAAGCTTCCACGAGCGGCCGTGGAAATAGCTTAAAATAACGAAGTTTCAATACTTCTTAATGCTTAATTCAATTCTCCTTAATGCAGTCAGTTTTAGTCGCAAAAGATTGAAACTATTTATGTTTAAAATGTTAGTTTTAACGTAGGACTACGTTCCTCCCATTGGGGTCTCATGAAGGAAAATGATTCACACGCCAAAACGCCTCAAAACTTGTTATGAGAGATCCTCTATATCTCGGTAACTACATATGTTAAAAACATAACTAATGGCTTATTTTAGAGATAAAGGGTAACAACAGAAGTTACAAAAAAACTTACTTAAACTTAAAAACTTGCGAGAAACTTCGAGAAACAAAAGAGGCACGCGAGTAAAGTAGTCCTGCGCCTTTAACATCAGCGCCTGTTTGAAAAGACAGCCTCCCGTTATTTTTTTAAAATTATTTTACTAGATATGCAAATAGGGTAGGTGAACTATATAAAAATTTAGATTTCGTAATTTTTCCTACAGTGCTTTTATTGGTTCAGCTCAAACAGCATACACTTTTTTTCTATACTTCATTTAAAGCATTTTTCCAATTGGAAATATATGCCTATCTTTGTTGGTTGCGAAATTAGCTCCAAGATTAGAATTTGCGATCCAAGATTAGAATGGACATCCTGTATATTGTATAAGATAAGAAGAAGAAAACAGAATCTTGCGTATTAATATATATATATTAAAACTCAAATAACATTTTTATCATATACACCTATTAAACCCTCATTTAAAATAACCTAATATTATTCACACAATGAAATACAGAAAGCTAATAAGATTAAAAACTATTACTATGAAAAAGCCAATCCAGATATGGAATTCCAACAATCAAATGCCAATCGACCTGAGGAATCGATTATGTCACATTATTTCGAAATTTATAGGCACCAACCTTCTGTGAGGGCCAATTGTTGGAAAAAGACAACAAAAATAGGAGTAAATCTCCAAAATATTAAGAAAAGAACGAGAAAATTAACTAAATGCTTACTGATTCAAAGTCATAGTAAAAATGCCAAAAGCTAAATACGAATTACAGTTCCGCATTTATTGTGTAAATATTTTAACTCAAATATGTTATATATACTATATTAAATCATCATTAATAAATTAACCTATAAATTTATATTTTTTAACCGTTATATTAACCTATTTTATTTTGATATTAACATTTAAATAATGATGTAATTCTAAATATTATCATTTGCAAACTATTTCTAATATTAGTGGCGCCATCTACCAATGTTAAGATATACTAAGAACTAACTGTAATCAAAGGAAATGAATAATTCAAATTAATCAATTCTAATTTGCTATTAATTTAAAGGTGTTAACATTTTTTTTGTTAATATAAGCAAGCATGAAATTAATAGGAAATCCATATATCAGGACATTTTCAATAAATGCATCGATATATGATCGCTATTTTTTACTATCTGTGATTAAAATATTGCTTCTGTGTAAAAAGTTCAGGCTGATGTTTCGAAATATTTGAATACTTATAACGCTATTCCAAAATGGTAGCCTATTTATATTAAACATGAAAGTGTTTCTTTTATCAAAAATTTCCGTGTTTAATTTATTATTAACTATTTTGATCTCAAGATCTAGAAAATCCGCAGAAGTAGTACCTTCATTAGTTTCAATTATCTGGATAAAAGTCAATAAATGGTGTGTATCCTTCTTTTCTTGAACAAATAATTAAATCATCAATATACCTGTACATTATACAAGAATTGCAATTAATTTCTTTTTCAAAATAATGTAGGTATAAGTTAGCAAGAACATTACTTGCTGGTCCACCTTGTGGAATACCTTTAATTTGTTGGTATAATTTATTGTCAAAGCTAATATAATTTTCTTTTAATATAAGTTCTATTAGTGATTTATATTTCTTTAAATCAATCATTTTATTTATGCTAAAATCTTTATAAATCTTTAATAAAACTCTCATCAAATCTTTGATATCTATACTATTGAATAAATCTTGAAAATCAAAAGTATGCACTGAGTAAACATCAATATCTTTAAGGTTCTTTATAATTTCAAAGCTATTATTAATAATCACCGTATTATTCTGTTCTTTTAATTTTTTAATAATATCTTGCAAATATTTTTGTAATAATTTACCTATTTTCTTTATATAGCTACAACTACCAATCGTTACACTTCAGAATTTGATAGGGTTTTTATGAAATTTTGGTGTAAGAAAAATATGGGGATAGTTAACTTTCTCACAATAAATATTTAATCTCTTATGAAAAGCTTTAATTCTATTGTCTATTTCTTTAATACCAAAATTAGTTTCAATATATGCATCATTATTAAGAATATGTTCTTTTAGCAACTTAAAATAAAAATATTTACATATGATAGCATAATTGTTAGGTACTTTGTCAACATATACTATAACAAATTCCCTCTGCAGTTCCTCTATATGTGTTTTTATATCCTTGTATCTTGTCTCATCAGTTGTTCTAAAGTTATATCCACACAATTCATTCAACACGTTATATTTATACTCCCCAAAAGCTTCTAAGGGCATACTATATTTAACAGTCATTTTTAATATGAAATTCTCTAAATCTTTTCTTAATTGTGTTTTAATACTCCCATTACTATTAGATATAATCATTCTATGTTTAGTTCCCT
>BGPR01006056.1:0-54089 GCA_013235015.1 Araneus ventricosus | reverse complement strand
AACAAACCGTGAATCGTAATGCATACAACAACCTTATAGACAAAAAAAAGCAATGGACACAAGAATGAGACCTTTAAATATAGATAATAGCTCATCAAGAGAACCCATGAAAAGTTATATATATATTCGGTTATTGCATGCTTTTACCTAGTTTATAAAAATAACGCTACAATAGAAAAATTTGCATATGTATCATTGCCAGTAGTGGCCAACCCTTACGTGTACCCTATTTAAACTTTGTTCATATGTTTTACCTGCTATTTTTATGAGTCTTATTTTGATGCTTTTCTTGAGAGACAGTGATTTAAAATAATAAAAATCAAAATGAATTAAAGAAAGGCACATTACTGTAATAAAAATATAAATCTCAGAATTATTTTTTAAATAATTGTAGAAATGAAAAAAGCATGACTTCATTCGAATTCAAAAAACAATTATAATAGAAATAGAATATTGTTATATAAATAAGTAAATCGGAAATAATTATTAAATAAGTCATTAGCTGACTGAAAAATTGTAACTGCACTTTTCTGATGAAACTATTTCTTGAATCCAGCTCAACCCATTCGAAATGTGCTAAAATTATGCAAATGGTTAATTTTGGTTTTATTTTATTTCCATCCGCTGAAGCTACCACATTCACACCATTAGAGTGCGCATAATTTATTTTTTTCCTCAAAACGGGACATCTGTTAATTTTTGTTGTAATAGAATCTGTATTCAGTAAAACACATATTTCTTCAGTTTGTATTTATTAAGGAAAAGAAAAGGAATGAGCACGTTAAAATAAATAATTTATGTGATCTTGTATTATTCTGAAGAATAAATTTTTGCTTCAGAGTATATTTATTGTTGATTTCAAATAAGAATGAAATTCTTAGGAGGATTTCTTAAAATTTAGCTTGGTAATTTGCATTTCTTGACGAACTGCGACTTGCAGCTCTGATTTTCCGCTCATCTACAACTTATTCGTAAGGGGGAAAAAAGATTCTTTCTACGGATGCATTAGTGCCGGGCAGACATTGAATATATGCAATAACTATGCGAAAGTTCGTACGATTCAAATTATTTTTGTGGAAGTGTTTGAGCAATTCTACCAAACAACTTTCGGTTGAAGTATTCCCAGGTTTTAATTCTGTCACTTTTTAATATAGTTAGAAGTAAGTGCGAGCTGTCAGGCATAAGACGGACATGCATATGTATGAGACGTATTGTGCATTAGGTTGGAACGAACGAAACTTTTTTCTTTTTTTTAACTTATAATAGTGCGGAAAAGTTTCCTTTTGATACAAGAAAGACAAAAATAAAATTTGATGGCAATCAGAACATGTCTTGAGGTGCCGCAAGTACGATAAATTTTCATAAATTAAAAAAAAAATTCTCTTTTTCAACTTATTTTTCTAATTTCTCATTTGCGGTAAAAAAGCTCAAATGAAATATTTTTATTCCTTTTTAATTATAGAAAAAACGTTTTATAGAGTATTTAAAACCAATTGTGAGTATATAAAAATATTTATTATTAGCCAAAATATGTGCGAGAAATCGGCTATGGAGAAAGAAAACTTGCTGTTTTCTAATCTGGGAATTATTGCTCTGTTATACTTTTTAACTGACGGAAAACGCTTACAAATACTTTATGAATCCTTGTTATTTGTATCATCAGCTGCGATTGGAAGTTATTAGTGTTTTGGGGGGGACTTTGGCAAAATAAATTATAGGCAACGAAAAGTATCTGGGTGTATAGAAGGTAAACAACAAATTCAAAAATTTAGCTACGAAATTAACTGTTTTCGCTGGATTCCTTTGCTTTTCTAAAGTTCTCCGTTTTAGGGAGTTAAAATGAATTAAAATTTAATTTCTCCCGGGGGTGTGGGGAGAAAATACCCCCGACTCGCCGCCATTGTTTACTATTACGTAACAAAATTTATTTTGTGTTTTGCCAATCAAATCTAATGAATAAAGTTAACTTTATTGTTCGTTAGTCTACTATTTGTTTGTGTATTGCTTGCATTTTGATTTATAAGGGCACGTGAAACTGTGTATTCATATTAATATTTCGTTTTTATCTTGAAATATTACATTTCAACAGGAGAAGGATTGGTTCTGTGAGATTACATTTACTAGAGATGTGCGCTCTTGCCAGATCAAAAAATACAATCTTTATTATTCTTTATGGCTTTTTTTTCTTATGCTATCGACTTAATAAGGACAGTTATAATTGTTTTCATTTTTCTTAGAAATGAATCAAAAAGGTCGGTCTTGTTATTTTGGATAGTTACAATATTCACCCCTTTGGCATGAAGCAGTTGATGGACAAGACACCTACGGATTCATTAGAATATCTTCGTTGTCCGAAATTTTTTGGGGAACAAAATCAACACCAAAATAGGTGACTTCCAATCCATTCATTCCATCCCCTACCTGGTATATATTTTGGATTCAAGTCGTAGATTCTTTCAGAAAGTCTTTTCATTATTTTTGTTGTAAGAATGGTATTTTGCTAGGCATAGCAACGAAGTAGTTGTCTACAGTTATAACCATGAAGCGTTATGGAGACTAATCGTCAGTAAGGTTTTGTCACTTTTTAATGTCCAATATGTTGGAGCAATTTTTATAAAATGAGTTTTCACTGGGCGCCATTTACACTTTTTAAGGCACTAATGACCGTAAATGGCGAAAGCACCATATTAAGACTCGGTGGCCACTTACCCTAAACACGTCACTACTATTTCTTCTGTCTTTCTTTCCTCAATCTAACAGATAGAAGCATAGAGAAAGTACTGCAATCATCAAAAATTCAACCTGTAGATTTTAGAATTTTTCACCTTGTAGACTTTCTTCAGTCCATAAGAAACATTTTTGGAATTCGAACTGTCTGTTTGTATGTGAACAAGATAACTTTAAAAAATACAACGAACAAAAGTAATGATATTTGGTATTTACGCCAAAATTGTAAGTATGTATCAGATTTTGGATCAAATTCGTCAAGAGGTTCTTTTATAAAAAAATGCTCGATATTCTATCCTTAACGATAAAACTAAGTAAAAACTACCTATATTTACATAGATATTTTAAAATATCCTTTTTCACTCGCATCTAAAGAAAATATATACATTTGTTAATGCTCTTTTTATGTAGATAATACAAGAAAGTATATGGGCTGTAAGAAAATATAAATATTAAATTTATTGAGCTGGTAAGCACCCTCTCCACAAACAAATATCACCTCATAGTATTAAAAATTCTCCCCCGTAAACTTTATTGATTATCGGTGGATTGGCAAAACACAAAATTCATTTTGTTACACAACAGCAATTACAAGGATGCATAAAGTACTTGTAAGCGTTTTTCGACAGTTAAATGTATAGCAGAGAAATAATTCCAGATTAGAAACAGCATATTCTCTTTTTATTTACAGCCGATTTCTTCACGTGTTTGGCTAATAATTAATATTTTTATGTACTCACATTAGGTTTTTAACACCCTAAAAACGTTTGCTCTATTAATCAAAATGAATAAAAAGTACAAAATATTTCATTCGAGCTTTTTTACTGCAAATGAGAAATTAAAGAAAAAGGTTGAAATAGAGCAAAATTTTTCAAATTTATGAAACTTTATCATACTTGCGGCTCCTCAAGATATGTTCCAATTGCCATCAAATTTTATTTTTGTCTTTTTTTGCATCAAAAGGCAACTTTTGCGCACTGTTACAAGTTAAAAGGAGAAAAAAAAGTTTTTTTCGTTCCACCTTATTGTGCATGCCTCATCATTGCCGCTCTACTAGGCACAACCGTCGGATTTTTTAAAATTGTTACTGTGGTTTTTTGCTATCTTTCTGAAAACAGGACCTTTCGGCATCCCGAAGCTTTGCTTGGGGATAAAGGGACAGGCTACCATAAAATGGGACGGTCCCGTTCGAAACAGTAGTGTGGTCACATTAATTATGCATAGCACTGCTTGGCTGATCTACAGAACAACTTCTTCATTGTTTTCTGTCGTGATCATTCCATTTGGCTGAAAAAAAATTATTCTATTTTGTTATTGAAAATGCTTTTCATAATTACCAAGAAAACATAAACAAAGTCAAGCAAAATGAACGAGTAATAAAACCTTAATTAAGAACAAATAAAAAAAATGCAGTTTAAACCATTTATTGGGCAACTATTAATCAAATGTTTTAAGTCACAATAACACTCTTAAGTATTTTTTATTGGTCCCTAAAGATCTCAGAAAATGCGTATTGTCAAAAAAATTTATGATCACTTAGTGGTCCTCTAGTTTATTACGTCTGTTGTTACGGAAGAGGTATCTCATCCACCAGGAACATTCACAAAGTGCTAGGGACGAGTTATGATTTTATTATTTATTAGTTCATTTACGTTAATATTCGTGAACCCACTTTACTGTATAACATATAATATACGGTAATTCATATAGCGCAAATAATATATCAGGAGATTGGTCTCGGTGCATGTTTAAGAACCCTATTCTGCGTTGAAAGTTCTTACTAACACAAGGCGCACAGTCTCTCTAGTTGCATTCTATGTACAAACTGGATTCGTATATCGTCCTACTCCAGTGATAGTGGTTGCAGTAAGCAGTTACAATTTCAATATACAGGGTGGTCATAAATTATTGGACACATTTCAACAATTAATAAAAAAAAACTAATAATGTTACAACTGTGCTTTTTTCAAAAAAGGAGAGAATAAATAAAAAAAGGGGTTTATTTTCAGATAGGTAGCGTACCATTACAGCGTTCTAAATTTGCTACAGAGAGAGATTTCCAAACGTAATGGCTACCAATCAGTAGAAACCGATGCGCGTTTTCTGGCTTCCTTTTCTAGTTTTTCTTATATATCTCGAAAACTATTCAGTTTTCGAATTACAGTTGAATTAAAAAATTAAAGAGCGTAAGATTCCCTACAATTACATGCTTTTATTTTACTTCTCGCTTTAGTAGTTTCGCAGATAGTAGCTCTCAAAAGTGGGAGATGTCCAATAATCTATGACCACCTAGACCGCTGTAACGACGTGTTACCTATCTGGAAAAAAACTTTTTAAAATGCGCTCTCACTAAAAAAAACGCGTTAGTTGTAACATTATTAGTTTTTGAAAATGGGTCCAATAATTTATTACCACCCTGCATTATCAGGACAAATGAAGATCCTGTGCTTTACATAGCCGTACAAGCAGTTCGCTTGCAAAGAGGAGACTGAATAGCAAAAAGTTACTTGTTGAACACAACATTTGATACCTTAGTTATCATCTAAATAGAAATGCACTGCGTGTATCGTCACTGGGTGCACTCACACAGAACGCTTGTACGTTTCATTAACAAACGAATGATTTTCCACCTAGTCTGTTGAAGATAGTATGTAGTATCAAATGTTGCTCATATTTCGTATGTGTTGAGCTGTGCTTACTGTCTTTGTAAAAATATTTATTTTGTAATTACCATAAATTTGAATGCAGTTAATCCTCTCACTGCTGAAGTGAGACTTACAGAGTTTAATTTCTAAATGTAGTTTTGAAATTGATATTGTAATCAATTTGGTTTGTTTAATTTTAGAATTCTAACTGAATACATGTAAATAAAATAATATGTTTATGTACATGCAGCTATTAGATGAAGAACGATTTCGACCACTGGAAAAAATAAAAACTATCAGCAGCACATACATGGCAGCATCGGGATTGAACCCAAGTAGGAAGGTAAAAAAATATTATTAATAATAATTCCTCTTTGCAATTTTTTTAGGTTATCTATCATTTTTTCGATATTTTTCTCATAAATTACCTAATAGTTTATTAAGTCTGTCTGTTTTAAAATGGTGCAGAATTAAATGATTACCTTTTCAGAAAATTTTAGTAGGTGGATATTGTTTTTTTTTCTTTGTTTGTTGTGGTTTAAAGGCGCAAGAGACAGATTTGGCCATACGGCGATTTTTTTGTTCAAAGAGATTATTCGACATTTAAAGTGCTAGTTTGAGAGTCAAAAATATTGTTGGTAGATGCTCGAAATTTCGTCCAAAATCTAAACTTGTAGTTGCTAAAGTAAATATTTTACTTCATAACATCAAGACTTCAGTTCTTAAATGTCCATAAATTAGTATGCATTTTTTGCGAAGTACAATTGTTCTACTTCCATGTTCTAGGGGCCCGATGAATGGGGTCATTTGACTGCACTCGTTGACTTTGCTTTTGCGATGAGAGAAGCTCTAGATGAACTGAACAAGCATTCTTTCAACAATTTCAAATTACGCATAGGTATGTATCAAGTTATGGGTTCAATCAACATAAAAGATATTTAGAAATTTTATCAACCTGTAAAAATTGTATATTCCAATTCCTATCAAAAACCTTTCCTCTCAGGCATCTCGTAATCAACTGCCTTTGTTTATTGTTTTATTTTACAGATTATTACACCACTTACTCATTGATTTAAAATTCCTCGTTGAATTTAATATATCAAGGCTGTAATTTTCATCTATATATTTTCCATATGCAAATGCATAGATAAATCAGAGCATGGTTTCCTAGCGGTAAAGTCTCGACTTCGGAACAGGAAGTCGCGGTTTCGATACCTGATTCCACCAAAGATCCGCCGAGTATGGGACTCTGGTGCCCATTAAGTCTATCATGTGTCAAACGTTTTCTTGCTGATGTGATGTGGAAGTTTGGAGAAGGGATACCGATTCATGTATCAACCTCGTCATCTGATCAAAGTTAAAAATTGTGAAGTCCACCTCAAAGTAGCGCTCACATAGTTTCGAAATCAAGCTAAACTAAAGTAAACGAGTGTGATCATTGTTTACCTGCACTTATTCGATTTCAATTTAATATTCATACAAGGTTTACTTTTCGTACCGATAGCATTCCTTGTACATAAATGTACTTTTTTCTTTCCGTTATTTTTTTTTCTTGTATTTATAAACTAGGGAAGCATTTCACCGCTAAATAAGCAACATCTCCTATAATTTTCCAAATTTTTCAAAAGGAATTAAAAACTGAATTTTTCGCATCCAATAGCGAAATTTTTTTTTCACATCTGGTTCAACATGTGGTATCATGCTCAGATGGTGTTGCTTGTTTAGCAACTATTTACATAAAGCATGACCAAAAATGAAATAAATGTTTATGTTCCTTCCAAAATAAGTACATGAATTCTTGAGTATTAAATAAACATTGATCTTATAGCAATTACTATCTGATCATTATTATTAATAATCCACCGGAAGGGAACCGATCAGATAAGGTAACACATAAAGTAATAATTTAATACATAAAGTAAACTGAAACAGCCTGTAATGAATAGCTTAATTGCTGGTGTAAGCGAGAAAAGTTTTACTTAATCCATGATGATATCATGCCTTCGTTCATGAAGATCTTCATAATATTCATGAGTCGTGCCAGGGATCTTTTGTCTTGGACAATATTTTGACACCACGTCAAAAGGTTTTCAGCACTGGGCTTCGTGAAATGAAAGGGTTTTGTCGCTGGGCAGACTGTTGCGTAGTGGTTTCGATCACCTTTATCACCGCAAATGCATTGATCGTGTGAACGTAAACCGAACCTGTGAAGACAAATCACGAAGGGCCCATGCCCTGTGATGAATTGGTTGATTTTTTGGTACTTTTCCGTTAACCGGGCGCAAGCGAAAAATCGCCAAATAATGTAGAATTCCGCCAAATTTCTTACAACTCGAAAATTACAATTGGCAACATTTGCGCCCTGTCATTCGCTTAGCTTGGCGACTTGGCTCGCGTTTGGTTCACAATTGGCGACATTTGCGCCCTGACATACGCTTCGCTTGGCGACTTGGCGCGCGTTTGGTTCACAATTGGCGACATTTGCGCCCGGCTAACGGAAAAGTACCGATTTTTTTAGTTGAATGAGATTCGATTAATATTGACTTGAGGTGCGAAAAGGAAGGTTCGCCGTCCAGGAAGGCCGTCTTAACAAATTTGATCACCCTGGGATAGAGATATTTGATGCCCCATCAGAAGCGTAACTAGGAATTTTAGGACCTATGGCCCAAAGAAAATACCTACCTACTAAAATAATCCAGGAGCAAAATAAGGAAGAAAAAGTCAACTGTTCTCTGATTAATGCCCTACAATTTGGCAAATCCTTTGGAACATTTTCGTAGCTAAAATGTTAATTAAATTTTTGGTTCAAAATTTAAAATCAGTATAGTAAATTTGTAGGCGCCTTTGGGTCAATGGCGCCCCTGAGTTACAGCCCAATTAACCCATTTTATAAGATGGCCCTGATTACCACTTTCCAGTAGTAACTATTTACTAAATAAATACATCAATCGCAAAAAAAATGTATTTTATCTTCCAGGAATCAGCCATGGTCCTCTTGTAGGTGGAGTCATTGGTGCCAAAAAACCTGTTTATGATATATGGGGCAACACAGTAAATGAAGCTAGCCGCATGGATTCCACAGGCACATTTGATAAAATACAGGTACGGGTCCATTTGCAATCTATAAAATTTAACTGTACCCTTTTTCAAAAAACGTGTGTATCATTTTTTTTATTTCACATCACTTATCGCAAGATACTGAAGCAATACATTCGTCATTGTTGATACGTTTTTTATACTTCAACACCACCGAAGGTAGAAATAATTTGTGGAAAGATAAAATAAAAATTTCAATGTCTCTAATTGCCAAAATAAAACTGCTTTGAATAAATTTAATCCTTTGTTCAGAAAACGATGCACGAATTATCTAGAAATACTTTTGAAAGTTATTGAAAGAAGTGTTAATCTTACTCGAATATTGCGAAAAGTCTTTCGAAAAAATTAAAGTTTAATGATAAATGCTTTCAACTCCTAAGAATTATAGTAGAATACTATTACATTTGAATTAACTAAGACTACTTTTAATTATATTTTATGGTGGAAAATGGAAAGTTCCATGTCTTTCGACCATCTTCTAATCTGATAATCCAAAATAATTAGTTTTTAATGGAATCTAAATGAAATTAAAGATTTTTTTCTCAGAAAACTAAATAGATTTGACAGTTTCGAATTTAAAATTATCTGGAGACTTACTTTTTGATGAAATTTGATTCTAGAGATACTCCGCAACCGAGCATTGTTTTAGAATTAATTTTCTTTAAATCAGAATATAAATTGTAGAAAATTTGAATTAACGTAAGAAAAATAGGAATAATAATTTTTATAACTTGAAAGTGATTTTATAACTGAGAACCTTTGTCCAATATTCTTGGTAACAACATCAAAGGTAAAACATTTAACAGATGGTAAAGCATTTTTTATAATTTTTACCCGCATTTTCTATTAAAGGTTCCTAAAGCAACAGCTCAAATCCTAGAAGCCCATGGATACCTTGTTCAATTTCGAGGATCAGTTGCAGTTAAAGGGAAAGGAGAGATGGAGACATACTATGTCTTGGGCAGAAGAAAATCGGTCGGTCGCCAGATGTCAGTTGGACGTCATCCTAGCGTCCACAAAAGTCTTGCAGCAGTCGTATATGGCTTGGTACGAGCACGTAAGAAGGGTTTAGGGTCCAGCCTTAGTGTTCCAAGTCCACAAAGACGGCTAGCACCTTTAGTACCCCCTCCCTCAAGGCACAAATTACACAGAATTTTGTCAGAAACCCCTCACCCAGGAAGACGGAAAAGCAGAATGCGTGAACGCCGCATGACGGATGCTGGTGGGAGCAGTCATTCCTATCCAGACATGAGGAATGTTATAGATCTTGATTTTAAACCCGTAACGTGACGTAAGACCAAGAAGTAGAAAACTGCGATAAGGATCACAAAATGATGTTGTATTCAAAAGGTGTTAATTGTGAGGATGCGAAGTCATAATTTTTCTTTCATCGCGGAGTTAACAAAAGAAGATTCTGATCAAAGAATTAGTGGTGTTAATGTTTTTCCTTATAGACATCAAGAAAATCTGGTGTTTGAACATTACATATTAATGCATTGACGAACAGCTCAGAATATATTATTTACTGATGTCATCAGGACCTCTTAGGATAATTCACAAAGGACAAAGTGATATATGTCCATTGATAGAAGGTAACTTTCTTCAATGAATAGAAAGAAAGCAAAAGACAAATGTCCTTTATCAATTAATGTTGCTCTTTAAATATTGTGTCCTTTGTAACTGTATACTTAACAAACCTATCCTTGCTAAAAATCGTGTCACCCTTTTAAGAAACTTCTGTGCAACTAGTGACACAGATCTTTATGTTCAGCAACAAGAGAAACCCTTTCCTTCTTTGACTTAGAAGGAATCAAAGGCTTCTTCTCTTTAAATACAGACATCTTTACCAATAAATACAGTATTGAACTACACAAGAAAATGTGGGGCTCTAATTGCATGTTCCTCAAATGGATCTTTTTTAATCAAAGAATCGTATAAAACATCACGTTTTACTGACTATCAGTGTGAAGTTTAAACTGTGTATCACGTAACTGTTTCAAACTTTCCAACATTGTTTCATGTGTATAACGCATAATAAGTTCATTTCAATTTATCATATATTTCAGTTTAAGTGTCCACTATCTCATATACAGTAGATTCGCTTTTTGGCTAAAAGGAGTCATTATTTATCAAGAAAACCATTTTAGCTTAAATCGTCCTTTCCATATAACAGCAGTTGAAAATTACGAGATCCGTCCCCCATAGCCCATTCTGTAACTTTTAACGGGACATTTGGCTGGCAAATTTCATGAAAATCAAGTTAAAATTCTTCATGAAGCTAATCTACTGTATTACAACTACATCATGTGATCATAACTGTATATATCTGCATCGCTATGATATTTTCTGTAACCCCAAGAATGTTTGTAAAATGTGTGATATGACAAATTTTAGTGTTCTTTCTCTTAATGTCGAATACTTTAATCTATAATTTCGTGTTTACGAAATGTATATATATTTTGTCCAATGATATTTGTACATAATGAGTCAAGTGTTGTAAAAAGAATTTGTATTTTATAACGTTTCTCATGCCGTCTCAACTAAAATCATGCTGATGTCAAATTTGTGAATTTGCTTAAAAGGCAGAAATTTTTATAAAACATCTTCTATTTAAACGTGGACTAAAACAGAGAGGCAATTTTGAAATTAGTTATTACTCAACATAACTTTGGCTTCTTCAAAGTTAGATGTTAAGAAACTTAAAAGGTTTCCAAGCCAAATTATATTTATAAATACCAGCAGCAATCAATAAAAATATCATTGAATATATTATAAGTTGATCATAATTCTAATAAAAGAATGGGAAAAACTCTGATTCTTTATGGATTTTCTATTTCAAATCAGACTAAGACTTTTTCAAATTTCATTTCAAAAAATCAGCTTTCAATTTCAGTTTCCTTGCCAAAGAAATAGAGCCAGATGGGGTAAGTAATAAGTATAATGTTTAATTATTATGTTTTATTTCTCTGACAAAAAAAGTTCTTAGCAGTTTTTTCGTAAACAAAAACGGTGCATATAATATTTATCTTAATAACCGGATTTCAATGGCAAACGGCGAATCGCTGAGTCGCACTCAAGGAAAAAGTAAAATAAATGAGAAAGCATACAAATTAAATTAAGATAATGAAATTAATGAGAGAAGGTTAAAAATATAAATCTGAAAAATCATTCCTATACTTCATTACATAATCCACTGTTATTCTAAACAGCAAAAATGCTAAGACGTTGAAAACGATAATAATAATTCTAGAAACTTAATTTTTATTGTATTTTTAAATTATAAAAAGTATCAAATTCTCTAAATCTGGAAATTATCAGTGTACAAAATATATCTTGCCTTAATAAGAAAATATGTTATGCTGCAATTCGTGCGTGTTCATGATGATGAAGTAAAGCACTTTTTCGGGAAAATTGAGGGATAATTTAAAAAAGAAAAACATTGGTCAGTGCAAATTGATTCTCACGTAGGTTGATTGTTCCTGCCCATTAAATACCCTTCTGGAATCTGAACATTTTAAGAAGACATAAAAGAAATAATTTTGAAAGACATAAAAGAAAGTTCAGTAATGGAGAAGAAATGTTCCTTAATGGGCTAAACGTGAAGATTCCAAAAAGAACTTAATGATGATTTATGGTGAAAATGTAAGAGACAAGATCATGAACAGAAAACATAAATCTAAACTAACACGAATGCACAAGATTAAAGTGCATCTGGTAATGTAGAAATGAAAATCAGGTCGAGAGAATTACTAATTATTCGAAAAAAACATAGAATTATTTTATGAAACGAATAACAGCAGATGCATATAATGCATCTGCAGATATATCTGTAGATGCATAGTCCCTTTAATTATATATATATATATATATATTTAAAGGGAAAAAGACTTTATTTTTAATATTTTTAGTCAAGAATCATGAACGCTTTATTAAATTCTGGAATCACAAACCAGTTTTTTAATTCAAACCCGGTTTTTAAGATTTTCCTTTTAATAAAAAAATGAATCATTTAAAAGCTTAATTTCAGGGGAGAAAACTACATCCTATGATAGGTAAAATAAAGCAAATTTTGTAGAAGATTCATCTATATTAATACTCGACAAAATAAAACAAATTTTGTAGAATATTTATCGATGAATACTCATATTTAAGATGAATATTAAAAAAATTATATTCTCAGAAGTCATATAACGAAAAGAGTTCTGTTAGCGTTTCTTATTTAGTTTCGTGTTGTTTTTTCATATACATGAAGAAATGATGCACCTTCTTCTATTCTTTACCGATTTAACTCCGACTTTTCAATGGTGCACTTTTAAAAAATGCCCGAAATTGTATTCATTTTACTGTAGAAATTTCTCAGTGGTGGTATTTGGGATGAAGAATCTTATGTAAAAATATTTTTGTGAACATTTAAAATGTATTTTTAGATGTTATACTCACCAGTATTTTTAAAGAGAAACGCTATGTGATCGTGAATGTGCGTGAAATTCCTCGTATTTTTGTGTATTGTCGATGTGAGATTATTTATTCTCAAGAAATACAGCCAAATGTATTTATTACATATGTAACATGTAAACATACGTGCTTGTTGCAGAGTGGATTTAATGTATAGAGAGAATTTATAAAATAAAACAAAGTTTGTGCACATAATTTGCTTCTCACCTTTTTAATTATTTTATTTTTCTATTGAAATATATTTCTCAAAATTCGTCCCTCTTTTGTTTCAGCTGTATCCATATATCCCTTTCTCATGTTTAACCCTAAGAGTCCTATCCCGCCTTAAACCGCCCGTTCGAAAGAAGCCGGACTCAGGCAGTTTCGGGAGCCTTGGTGAATTTTTTTAGGAAAAATGTAGTTCCTTTCTTTAATGACAAATTGATGGGGCTATCATAAGTGCCGATCTCCTGGAATTTTTGTAAAGAACGTCGCGATTCCATTCTGTTTTTGTGAGCAAAATTCACTCCAGCTTTTGAGAGGCAATGGAATTCTCACTCTAGCTGGGTTCAGAGAGTTAAAACATATAATAACCAGTCATATACGAAGGCAAACCAGACATTATCTGCACTTTATTTTTGAACAACGGGTGATAAGGACGTCACTAATTGACATATCCCCTGCCATTGCGATGCATTTAGTCCAGCTGTCCAAGCTTGTATATTTCCTACAAAAGGAAGTTTGGGGCGTTGGGCAGCCAACCATTGATGCATCGCGTCTTGCACATCCTGTTCCATAGAAACCGACGTCCGCGTAATGCTCCTTTGAAGGAGTCCAAAATGATGGACGCAGTAAGATCTGGACTAGTGGCCAGGTGTTCCAGGACTTCGAAACCCAAAAGACCATTGGGTGCAAGGGGTGTCCAGCGGTGTGTGGTCCTGCATTATCATACAGTTGCACTACAATTGCTTCTACAACACTTAGCCTTGGCTTTTTGTGAGGATTTCACTGTTCCCTTATTGTGTGTGGAACCTCAGATTCCCCTAGAAAACTAATAATAGGGAAAAGTGGAGTAAAACCGGATAGCTAAGTTTCTAAGGCCTGCTGGAGCTAAAATATTCGGTAGAGACCTTGTTAAATTTTATTAAAATATTCATTGTTTATCGGAGTACAATATATCTTTCCAGAAAAGTCACAGTTTCATTCATTTTATCAATGATTTTTATATGAAAAAAGTCAAACAACCCGGTTTTACCCCACAAGTACACATGTTAACGTTATGGGAAATTACGAAAACTCGATTTTCAGTGGAAAAGTAGCAGGCATTTTTATTTTGTACCACAATTTAAGAATATTTATAACAAAATTCACATGTAAAGCAGTTAGTTGTCTTCTTCCTCCGCGCCACTGCAGCTTTCGTGAGCACAGCGGAGACAGTTTCTACATTGGATTAACCCCCCTCATTTATCTTTCAAATATAAACAAACAACGTCTGATGAGTTTTTATCGTCTTCAGCGGAAGAATCATCAAAATTGTCTGTCCCGGTCTTACGCCACTTGGTGCACCCGGTTTTACCCCGAGTGCAGAGGTTAAGAAAAACTAAATACAGCTGCGCAATTATTGGAGTAAATCCTTATTGTTTGATAGGATATGAATCCTTAGTAAATGTATAATAAGCTGGACTAAAAATTGTTTTTAAAAGTGTAATGATTTTTATGAAAGGATAGTTTGAAATCAAACGAACATTAGAGAGTTGTCGTCTTAAAACAAATAAACCTTCACAGGAGCAGTGAATTCAACAACTGCAACACGCCACTATGACTGTTCCTTTTTCTTGACTAGTAGAGTGTAATTCAGTATCTGTCCACTGGAAAGAAGAACCAGTATTACCAGAATCAAGGATACCCGGTTGTACCCCGCTCTCCCCGTCACTTTTTAAAGTAAATTCTGGTAAAGGGCCGAAAAGATAAATTCTTGCTCCGTACGCCATTTATACTTGCTAAGCCATTAATAAGATTAGGGGCGAAAAAATCATATTATGCCCCGGGCGCCACTTACTCTTGCTACGCCACTGTTCTAATATTGTACTGGCATAGCTTATTTTGCATACTTCATATAAGTATGAAACAAATCCATTCTGTTTCAGATATCAGTTCCATTTAGTTTCAATAGGGTGAATTCTCATAATGGCACAAACACTTTGTAAGTGCCACTACGAATACCATATAACTACACATTGTTTAACGTTGCGCTGTGACTTCATGTCCAGCTTGTCATTTTGTATTTTCCTTTTCCGCACAGTAGAGGCTATATATTTCTCTTTATGTATAAAAAAAATTCATACAATAAAACTTTCATAAATTACTCAAACTTTTGTGAAAAAATACATTTTTGCAGCGTAAGTGTATCAAACTAAATAAAATTGTTAAATCCAAAATTTATCTCTGAAACCGAATACACCTCCTCGACTTACGATCATCCGCACTTATGATAACAAAAAATAAATTTCAATACAAAATGTAATTTCATGTTGTGTTTTTTTACTTTCTCATATACGAAGAGAAAGTATTGTAATCGTCAAAAAATTCAAATTCCAGATTCTGATGAATCTTCACGTTTTAGACTCCCTGAGTCCGAAAAATACAATATTGGAATTATGTCTGTCTGTTTGTTGTCTGTGAACATGATAATTCAAAAACGGCTATAGCTAGAGGGAAAAAATTTGTTATATGAGCTTTACACAATATTAGTAGATTTCTACTAAATTTTAGACGAAATCCGTCCATGGGAAGTCCGTCTGGCTGGCTGTCCGTGTTCATATGAACACGATAACTCAAAAACTTAAATAGCTAAATGTATAAAATTTGGTACACTGCTTTATAATTAGAAATGTAGTTCCGTATCAAATTTTGGAACAAATTCATCAAAGGTTGACTGTCTGTCGGTTTGTATAATCGCATACTTGTGAACATGATAACTCCTAAACGCAATGACTTAGATCAATGAAATTAGTGTGTGGTCTTCTAACCTTAATTGTAGATCTGTATCCAATTTTGGTTTCAGTCGGTTGAGAAAAGGCGTTTGACTGCATATTTGGTTTCTTCATTATTCTACGACTCAAAAAAAAAAAAAGCGCAACCGCTTTGCGCGTTTTCCCCACTTGTGTTAGGAAATGGAGCCTGTTACTGCCGCTTAGAGTATTTTTTCCCCATCCGTGTTAAGGCGCAATATACATGCCGCGTATTTTCATATCATGTACAATAATTATACCTACATAGATTGCATTTTTGTGTTTTATGTATGAGTTTTATTATCCGTTTGAATGAAAATAGTGTAGAAAAATATAAATCCGTTTAACAAACTCGCTTGTTTTACGACCTGTCAGTCGGAACGGAACTTGATCAAAAGTTGAAAGGACCCTGTAATATCTTACTGTTGCCATAACCTGCATACTAAAATTATACGGTTTAAAAAATAATCAAAATCAAAATTTAGCACATATCATCCAAAGGAGAAAAATAACCGCGGCAAGATAACCAATTTCAATAAAACCATTTGCAGTTACTCACATGATATAATTTTCAGCAGAAGTTAACAACGAAACAACTAAAAGTCATTTTAACAAGCTATTTTTCTCATCAACAAATATCGAATACAGCTACATATAGATGACGTCGATCTGATTTCGTTTAATTACAGCAGAAGGAAATCATTCTTAAGTATCCATAATCTAAAAATCTGAACAAAGAAAACAATCGAAGACTTATTGCATTCCACGGCGCTAATTCATTCGAATGAGAAGCATAAAACAGAATTATTAAAAATGTCAATTGATGAGCGATCTTTATCAGTATTTTTTGCAATGCAATGTTAATGCAATGATGTTCATAGAAGCGTTATGAATTTCTTAATAAAAGAAATTCATAATATTTCTACACAACAACTTCGAGCTCTTAAGGAAAACAGATTTTTTCTAAAATCTTTATTTTTGGAATAAATTATTCTTCTAATCATTTCTCATTTAAAATATATTTCGCGTTTCCTTATTTTACCCACATAAATAACTCAAATTCATGCATACAGATTTCTAAATACAATGCACTTACTTTTTCCATCAATTTTTTTATCTGTATGAGGGAAAAAATGGGTGCTATGTTAAATACGTATTAAAGCCAGTAAAGCACTGAGTGATATTTAGGCCTAAGAGAATACTTGATAATAACAGATGAAACCAGCGGGAGTGGTCTCCCCTAAACTTTTTCGTATACTCCTAACACATGCAGGGACAAAAAATAAGCTAAAACCCCTAGCGCAGTGGAGATAAAAAAAATAATAATAAGCGAAATTAAGTCAGTTCCCCGCAAACTCGCTCGGATAAAAATTTCGAATCTGCTCTGTTCCCATAACGCAACAAGTTTTGTGCAGCACACGTTGAAACGACAAAACGGAAATAAAATAATCCGAGCAGGATCAGAATTCGCCAAAAGGGGGAAAAAAGAACCAAAAGGGAAGAAACGAAGCGCGTTCGAAGCTACAATTTCGTAGACTTCCAAGGTCAAAAGCCAACTATACTGACTTCAGTAAAATAAACTAAAAGCTCGCCAACACACAGTCTCAATGGACATTTTGAACCAAATATGCAATTTGGACACCTTTTTTCCAACGGATTGAAACGAGATTTGAGCACAGATCTATAATTAATATTAGCAAACGTCATACCAATTTTTATTTATCTAAGCCAAAGGGTTTAGGAGATATAATTTTTACAAGTATGCGATTATACAGACCGACAGACAGTCAAACTTTTGACGGATTTGACCCACAATTTTATGCGGACCTACATTTATGATGATAAAACTGTGTACCAAATTTTATTCATCTAGCTATTCAAGTTTCTGAGTTATAGTGTTCGCATGACTTCGGACGTACAGACAGACAGGCTTCCATTGCAGTTTTTTGTCCAAAATTTGATAGAAACCTACAAATTGTATTTAAAGACCACATACCAAATTTCATCCCCATGTAATAGTTTTCGAGTTATCGTGTTCTGACAAATTCCAAAATTGTGTTTTTCGGACTCAGGGATTCTAAAACGTGGAGATCTCAAAATCTCGAGTTCGAATTTTTTGACGATTACAATACTTTCTCTTTGTATCTTCGTATACGTAGAAGTGAAAAGGTCAATTACCAAAGTCCATGATATTATAAAAAAATTCTTCTTTTGAATGGGAAGTAGCGTTTTTCTGCAGTGACGGGTGTTCCGGTTATTTTCAATATAAATAAAATATCTAATAAAACTATTTTTAAAAATACAATTTTATTAGTGTGCTAAAATACACTTTTATTGGTATTCTAAAAGGGAGATTTTTTTTATTTAATTATCTTCGACTTTTTTTGTCTTCTTTTTTACTTTCTCGTATACGAAGTATACAAAGAGAAAGTATTGTAATCGTCAAAAAATTCGAACTCGAGATTTTGACGAATCTCCACGTTTTAGACCTCCCTGAGTCCGAAAAACACAATTTTGGAATTATGTCTGTCTGTCTGTGTGTCTGTCTGTGAACACGATAACTCGAAAACTATTAGAGCTACGGGGATGAAATTTGGTATGTGGTCTTTACACATAATTTGTAGGTTTCTATCAAATTTTGGACAAAATCCGTCAACGGGAAGTCTGTCTGTCTGTATGTCCGAAGCCATGCGAACACTATAACTCAAAAACTTGAATAGCTAGATGGATAAAATTTGGTACACAGTTTTATCGTCATAAATGTAGGCCCGTATAAAATTTTGGGCCAAATCTGTCAACGGGTTGACTGTCTGTCGGTCTGTATAACTTACCATTGAAACCAATCCGCTGTCTCCATGCGCATGCGTACGTCTGTGCTCGCGAAAGGAGCGATTACGTCAGTTTGTCCTTGAGACGGCAAGAGTGAAACCTAGCAGTGTGCGACAGATATGCGTTTTAATCGGCAGGCATCGCTTTGAATTTGATTCTTTACCTAGATATTTTTCAATCACTATAATGAAAAACCTTCTGATAGTCATTGGATTCTGGAGATTCTATTGTTTTATAGTAGCGAATAAATAATAAATATTATTTTTATTTAAAATTAATAACTGCCAAATGATTAAATATAATACAAAATATTATGAACTCGTCAATAATTTTGAAATAAAACCAGTGAAAAAACTTTCTGAAATCAAAAACAATAAAAAGCCTACACTCTCAAGGCATAAGGGAAATCATTCCTAATATAAAGCAGAAAATACATGTTATTGACAACCAACTTTCAAAATTAATTAATTCTTAAGATGTTTAATTAAAAAACTAAATTAAGACAAATCTCATTGCTTTTGCTCAATGTTTCACCAATATCTTCCGAAATAAGTATTGCACAAAACTTATGTAGGTGTACCATCATAAAGAGCAAACAATTATCTTTTTGATGACGTCAATTTAATTATCGTAAAATTTTTTTCTCCAATTATAATACACTTTTCAAAATTCCTTCTGAACACAATTTGTATCAATACTTTCTATTGTTGTAATTAAATTCAAACCAATTGTATTGCTTTATCAAATCCTTCAGTCAAATGTTTTCGCTACTGTTAAAATTCTGATAAAAAATATTGCTTTCTTTGGACATTAACTCCAAGCTAGAATTTTAACTGCAGCTTTTATCTCATCTCAAGCACATCTTTTAATATGCACACACAGCAATTCAATGACATTAATTTAATAACTTTAAATGATCCTATGAGTGTAAAAAGTCAAGGTTAATGCTTTCCGTTCCTACCGACGGGGAAGGACCTAAGGAGGAAAAGAAGCGACACTGTGCGGCGTTTTCCCGCTCAGGCACACAAACACCAAAAAGAAGTGAATGGTGCTTCGGGTTATGGCATTAAAATCTATGATATAGAGGAGCATTTGTTGTCGCCGTAGCAATGATCGGGAGGAAAAAATGGAACCCAGATGGTTGAAAGCACGGAGACAAAAAAGGGTCAGACGACACGGGAGAGGGCGAACGAAAATCAATGAAAGACGCTGCAGCGAAAAACGGTTTTATTAAGTTCGAAGTGTTATAAGTAGTTAGACTTGAAAATATTTTTATTCCGAGCAACGCCGAGTATATAACTTATACTCTAAAATATAATAAAGTCATTAAAAATTTTCAAATAAATATCGTCGCAAAAAAAATGCCTTTCTGACATTAAAGGCGATGAGAAAACCGTCTACACTGCCTTTAATTCAAAGCACAAGGTTTATTATCCGTCGTCTTTCCTCAAACTGAAAGAAGAGGAATACAGACAGCCAGATGAAACATGCTTTGTGAGCAAGTTTTCAGATTGAGAGGAAGCAAATTCAGTTCTTAGCTCATGCTTTTCAGAAGCGCCTTCGTAATGAAATCTTCCGATGATTAATGGATGAACTGATCAGCGATTTTTCTATCTTTCTTCATATGCTTTTTAAAAAGAATTCTCAGCATCTTCTTACAGTGTTATCAAATGAATGTACCGTACTTCAATAAAGTTTCTAGAAGAATAATTTATCTTCATTTTCATTGAACTTTCATTTTTTTAGTACATTTGATTATTGATCATGTAATAGACTTAAACGCATTTCTTTCTTCTCATTTATTGAACTTGAACATTTAGGGCACTTACGTTTTCGATCTTGTAAGGAATTTCCAAGTCATTTATCACAAATTAACAATCTAATATATGCTTATATTTTAGTTATTTCAAACAAAGTTCATTCACATTGTGAGATCCGATTAAATTTATCTAGATGTGTTGATAATTAGATGAAATTGAGTATTAAATTTAAGAAATATTTATTTGATTCTGTAAGATAGAAGTAAGTTGTATGTAATAAATGCATCGTAAGTCTATCCGAGTTCAGTATTTCTGACAATCGTTTTTTTTTTTTTTCGAGAATATTATATGCGTCGTGGAAATCGGGTGAATCTAGTAATAAAGAAATCATCTCAGAATAAAAAACCAAACTTAAAAGTGATTTTTATGTATTCTAGTGATCTTCCTAAGTCTGTTTAATAGCTCGTATTTTTAAAAATATGTTCGTTTTTTAAAAAAATTGCATTCAACATTGTTTTCTTTTTAATATAAAAGATTAATAAAATGGGAGATATGCATTAACAGTTATTGTATCAATTCAAAATCTGTATTTTGTAAAAAAAGTTACAAAATTCTTATAACCGTAATGGTCATATAAATATCGGAAATATTTACAAGTAGGGGAAACTTTAAAGATTGAACTTGAAACGGTGAAACCTGAATACGCAACATTCGATAAGATACGAGTTTAGCGTCATATCGATCAATCAGTGCAAAGTATGTAAATGGAAAAAAATATATAAATAAACTGAAGTTCTCAGACAGAGAGAGATCAAAATACGTCTAATATCTGAAATATTTTTTAGATAACACTCAGATATCAATGAAAGGATGTTGGAAGTAATTTTTCAAGAATAAGGCAAACATCACAAGTGCGGTGCTTTTTCGCTTAACAAAAAAAAACAGCTTTTTTCCACGAATTCTCTTCTTTATCATCTTCCAACAGGATACTGTTTTTGAGTATGGCAGCAGGTGTCGTGAAAAATACGTGTGCAACAAATAAAATGATATCTTCAGGATAGAGGTGGATCATCGTAGTGCCTTGGAAAACAAAGACCCGTTTTCTTATATACAGGGTGTTCCAAAAGTTATCTGTGCAATGTTCTGTATGTCTTTCCTTGATTACAAAAAAACATTGTACAAAGACTATTTACCGAGACATATGTTTATTTTCGTAAATTCTAAACACCACAATCGAGTTTGTAGTAAGACATATTATCTGGGTAAATTTCATGGCAGGAGCCCCTTTGTAGCTCTGAGAAAATCATAACCGACTCTCTTTGTCTTTATCTTCAAAGCAACACGTGGACTCTGATCATCAGATACGATTATTAAGCCTATTTACCTTCCTGGAGACATGAGAAATTGGCTCATCTGAGGAATTAACATGATTTAAGTAATCCTTGTTGCCCTTTTCTTCTATTGAGAATCTCAATTGCAAACTCAGAACGTCTGAGACAATCGTCTGTATGCAGGGATTTTTCTGAGGTCCACATTTGTATCACGCACTCTACAATAGGGTTTCTTTCACGGGAGATTGTAAGATTTTCTTACATTTTGTATTCCAGGGAACAATCATGCAGATACTTAAAATTATAAACAATAATAAAATCTGGAATCACCACTGAAAAGCACATAGTTGCGTGTTATACTAATGATGCTAATATGGTAGTTTAGTTTGGAAAAATAATCAGTTATGAGTATCACCTATGCTATGCACACGCCATACACCTGGCCGTGTGATGTCCTTAAGAGGGATTTTGGAGATATTTGGGAGAAAGCACTGTTTAGATAGAAAATACTAGTTGATGTCCAGTACTTCGCCCACGTAGTAATAGATTATTGGTACCTTGTTGCTCGGGATAAAAATACTTTCACGTCTAATAGTTTTAATGAAAAAAATACTTATATGTGAAATATTATAATAAATATGGAAGTATGATTTTTAATTAATAAAAAATCCAGGCCTTGACATTTTGGTGAGGTGCTGACGCTTAGTAACATAAGGAGCCCCAGACCGCTGCTGAATAAAGCACATGAACCTTTACCACTTGTTGTACATATGACTCACAATTTCAGCCATCATTAAAACGTCACCGTACAGATAGGACAGGGATGAGAAGAGGGATGCGCCGTCACAACGTATTTTTACTATTCTGTAAGGGGTCTGTAATCCTTTAATCACAACAATTTCTACATCCATCATGGTAGATTTAGTTAACTTAGTTAGTAAATCAAGTTAACTAGCGCTCAATGTCCGGGCTAGGAGGATTCTGAGACCGAGAATTTACAAAAAGACTGAAATTATTCCAAGAACATAGAAATAAATTCAATACGAAAGAATTAAAAAGTATTCGTAAAAGAAGAACAGAAAAGAATGAAGAAATTCCTGTAAGTGAGAATAATAATAATAAAAAAAACATCGTTAGAAATTTTGTTTGAAAACATTTTGAAAAATTAATTAAAATAAACAGAATGTCGCATGGAAATGAAATTGATGACATTAAAAAGCTACTTTTCTGAACTTTGAGATCATGTTGAGATGATTTTTGTGCAATAATTTTCTATAAAGTTATTGCTGAAAATCGTAAAAGTTTAGGTAAATTTTTAATTAATTAAAATTTCGAAAAATCATTTCTTCCTGAAAAATAACCTGCAAAATTTCAAATTTCTACTCCTTGTGATTTGGGAGATTTCGTGATGAGTCAGTGAGTGACTTTCTCTTTTCTGTATATATAGAGAGTAGCTGCTATGCCCGATGTTGCTGCGGATGAAAATATTTTCAGATCTATGAACTTGCCACAATTTAAAATTAATTAAACAGTGTTTCGCAGCTGCATCTTTCATTCATTTTCGTTCGTTCCCTCCCGTGTCGTCTGGCTCCTCGGCCAGCACTTAAACTTCTTTCTTCCTTTTGTCTCCACACTTTGAACAACCTGGAACGATTCTGGCAATTGTTGGAACTTAATTTTCCTTCCCTATCATAACTATGTCAGAAGTTCCTTCATATCATGGTTTTTATTATCGCTATCCGAACTGCCATTCTCTTCTTTTTGGTGTATGTGTGCCTGATCGGAAAAACACCCGATATTGTTCCTTCGTTTTCTCCTTAGCTCCTCTCCCTTCGAAAAAGTTTGTCAAAATTAAATGAAGCATCGCATAGGGATAGTAATTAACTAATGTCACTCATTGCGGTGCAAACGTATTGAAGAAGGTACATGCTACGAAATAAAAGCTGAAGTAAAAATTCTGCCGTGGAGTCAGTATTCAAAGAAAAAAATTATCATAACTTTAACAGTGATGAAAACATGGGAATGAAACATTTGATAAAACAATACATCGGTTTGATTTTAATTGCATTAATAGAAACCCTTGTTACAAATTGTGTTTGGAATGAAATTCGAAATGCTTATTAAAACTGGGGGGGGAGCGTATGCTATTTAAATTTAGAGGAGTGAAAAGAAATTTTTCTGCTCTTTAAGATTATATATAAGTCATCTTCGTAAATATATTTCAGAAGTTATTGGCGAAAAACTGAGAAAAAAAAGTCGAAAATCGGCTTAATTTTTGATATTTAATTAAATATTTTAAGTCGGCAATTCATCTGTATTCCATTTCATCCATTTGGTCCATGATTGATTTCTTTTTTTCTCCACCCATTTGTTGGCTTCTCGATTGACATTCATAAGATTTCTTTTAAAACAAAACAACATTTATTAAGTACAACCATTACACTTCGTAACTGCATACAACGTAACTTCGTTCAAACGTACTCGTAATCGTCTCTCTCTCGACTATTTCTAAAAATCAAATTCAAAGTATCACACATCTTACTGTTGCCACTTATCTGATGTCATACACTGATATACAATAATTATGTTTCAGTCAGGCATAATATTAAATACGCTTACACATTCAAGTCGAAAAATCAGGCACTTCCATTCATCTGAAGTTCCAAAGTGTACTGGCAGTAGGGGAGAGCTATCTTCCTTCTCCCTCTACAGCGCTGATCTTCGATCCCTCTATTCCTTCCCACACTCCGCGGATTTCAGATTTGCTACCCTCGTAGCAGGGTGTCGATCTAGTCAATCGTTTGATGTGCCGACTGGCCTCGCAAAGGGTCTCGCCAAAATATCGGAGCACGAACTGCCGGAATTTGTTTCGGTTGGAAATCTGACTTTTCAAAGCGGCTATACTATTTTCCATAGGTTTTCGACCTTGGCAAATGTTTTTCCCTTCTGGCGTTCCAAAATTTCCATTTTGGAAGAGATATGAATGACCCGCTTAAGAAGTAATAATTTTTGAAAGTTGAAAAAAGCAAAATTGATCTAGAAATTAACCCCAGAATAGAATGCGCAAATTTCATGTTGATATTGTTGTGCTACTAAGTTGTTTGCCTAATAGCTACACATTTCGACCGAACCTATCCCCAGATAGCAATTGTAGTTTGCAGAAAAGTTGCAGCAATCTTGCTCTGTAAATCTGCAAGCGTGCAGCAAGTTTGAAACAAGTTTCTCACCACAAGTCGAACCTGCAGGAAACTTGTTACGTCAAACTCATTGCAAACTATAGCCAAAACAGAACACACAGACAAACCTCGGATTCGAAGTCCCGGCAACCAACTTCATAGACAGACGCCTTAGCCACTCAGTCAGCAGAACTCTGACAGGAGAAGATAGATTGCGTTAATAGATCGGCGCATCTACACATTTTATTTTAAACTGTTTGATTGATTTCATTAATTTTTTTAAATTTTGAGTTGAGAATATGATTTGAAGTCAAAGAGAGAGAGAGATTTTCGCTAATAACTACGTTTGCTAGTAGAGTAAATAATGAGATTAGGGTTAAAAAGTAATTACTTTTAAAAATATGGGACAAAATGTAAGTTATTATTTTTAAACAAACATTGACTGTTTTTTTAGGTTTAATTTTGTTTATGGACATCAAATTTTCAACATTAAGAAAAAGGCGATATATAGTTTTCTGTAAAGTGCGTGCACTATATTTAGTAAAAAGATAGAGAATTTTTAAAATTTTTTTTACAAAAAGACATAGTTAGTTTTTTACGAATTATCATTGATTTATTGAATTAATAAAAAGAAGGTAACAAGATCAAAACCAGATATATACAACTGTATCAAGGTCGTGGTGTGTAAGTGTGACGTATTAACTTTGCAGCAGACTTGTTTTGCAAGTGGGTTGGTCGATTATGTTTTGTTACTTTGCAGGAAGTTTACTGCAAACTTGCCGCATCAAGTTTGTCTTGACAAGCTAATATCAAGAAAAATCACACTTGCTGCAAGTGTGCGTGCTATCGGGGTCAGTGGTTGATATGATTTGAAAAAGGAGATTTTGGGATTTTCAGCTACAACCCAGATAGTACGTAAGTTTGCAGCAAGTTTGATTTTGACTTGATATTACCTTGTCATCGCAAATTTGACGCCTCAAGCTTGAAGCGAACTTGTAGCAAGTTCACTGTGATAACTAGCGCCACCTCCTTGCAATGCAAATTTGCTGCAAGTTTGCAAAACAAGATTGATGCAAAGATAGCACAAAGAGATAATTATCTTTGTCTCTGTTTAAAAAAAAACATCCGATTTTTAATATCATCTCCTAGACCGTCCTTCTTTTTATTAATTCAATAAATCAATGATAATTTATAAAAAAAGCTAACTTTTTTATAAAAAAAATTTTTTTGAAACATTTTCCATCTTTTTACTAAATATAACACTCGCACTTTAACGAAAACTATATTGCCTTTTTCTTAATGTTGAAATTTTAACGATTATAAACAAAATTAAACCTAAAAAACAGTCAATGTTTGTTGAAAAATAATAACTTATACATTTTGTCCCATTTTAAAGTAATTACCTTTGAACTCTAAATTCATAATTTATTCTACTAGCAGAACGTAGTTATTAGCGAAAATCGCTCTCTCTTTGACTTCAAATCATGTTCTCAACTCAAAAAATTAATGAAATCAAGAAAACAGTTTAAAATAAATCGTATACGAATCGAATCGAACGATGTATTAGCGAAATCTATCTTCTCCTCTCCAGAGTTTAACTGGCCGAATGGTTAGCGCCTCTGCTTCGGAATCGGTAGATCGCAAGTTCTATCGCGGGTTGTGTTCGTACTCTGTTTTTGCTACAATTTACAATGAGTTTGCCATGCAAGCTTGCTGCAAGTTCGTCCCATGGTGACTTCGAAGCTTGCGTTAACTTGCTGCAAACTTGTTTCACACCCCAAGTAGCACAGAAATATTATATAATGTTTGCACAATGTTATACAATATTATGAACACCGAATACTGTAATAAAGTTTTGTATTGTATGTATCAGTATTTCCGAGATACTAAATTTTCACAAATAATATAAAAACAATGTTTATTTATAAAAATCTTCATTTTAACTCAGGATATCACTCGATTGGAGGTTTTATTACAAAAACACCACTGGAACAATTATTCTTTGATGCTGAATATTATATCATTCTATACAATACAATGCACATGATATTTTGATTTTTACATCAAACAGCATTGATCAATATTTTAAGGTGAAGTTATTCTCATGTCCGACAAATGGCAACACAAAAAATACCGTAGCACTTTATTATTCAGCGTTGATTCTTATTTTGAGGTGAAATTATTCTTATGGCCGCCAGATGGCAGCATGGAAATACAATAACACTATATTATTCAGTATCCTGAAATAGTATTTAAAAAAATGTTCATTTGAATAATAATGTTTACATAGTCATTTTGTTTTACTGTATATAAAAGGCGGGCCGGATTCAGCTAAGGAAGCTAACCATAAAACAGCTCTCACGATATAGATGAAAAAAAATTGAGTGTTATTCTCAAAATATTCGTAAAAATATGACGTGATTTTTTTTCCGAATATTGTATTTGATTTTCAATCAATACTGTTATTATAAATGTCCAAGGCGTCTCGTAATACATTGAAAGAGAAATAAATAAATTTAAAAATTATTTGAAATCGTTTCAAACATATTATTATAATTACTTTTAAACCTTATTGCCTTTTAATTTATTAAATTAGCAAACTTAGATATAAGAGCTAAAACTGCTTCCTCTTTGACTTCTCATTTCATTTTGAACTCGAAATTGTAACGATAAAAGATAATTTAATTAAGAAAACTATTTAGATTAATTGTGAATAAACATGAAATTTCGTAGAGATCCGAACTTTGTAACTACATTTTATGATCATCATTTACGCTCTCTGATGTAAGACTAGCTGGTTCAGAGGTAAGGTTCCTGATTCGTATGCAGAAGGTCCCAGGTTCAAAGCTCGCTGTAAGTTCTGCACATTGAAATAAAGTGATTAACATTTTTCATGCTTCTAAAATGTATTTTTAAAATATTCACTATAATGTTATATTATATAATATTATTCAGTATAGTACAATATTATTTAATATGGTATAATATTATACAGTATTATATGACATTATACAATATTATATAATATTATTCAGTATAGTACAATATTATTCAATATGGCATAATATTATACAGTATTATATGACATTATCCAATATTATGAAAAAACATTGTACAGTATTGAAAAAGTCTTACGTTTTACACTGTTTCAATATTGGGAAAAATATTGTACAATATTACTTTTTCGAATTTTATGATATAAGACAATTACTTGTGCTACGTGGGACTTGCACTCTTGTCGTGTCAAACTTGCTGCAAGCTTGCAGATTTGCAGTGCAGTCTGCTGCAAGCTTGCTGCAAACTAAAATTGCTATCTGGGAAAGGTTATTATCCCCTATTCATTCCAAAGTTCCTTTCCACCCATAATCAAAAATGAAAAAAAAAATTGCCTTCAAAAGATGGTCTAGAACTATTAACGATCTGAGTCGGTCAACAAAAAAAAAAAAAGAAAAAAAAATGGCGTCCTCCTAGCTGATTCAGAGGTTCTTATAGACGAGTTTTCTGATTTGTTTATTTTGGTTTTATAGAACTTCCGTGGTGAGGGTTCATTTCCGTTTTCCAGTAACCCTTCAATTTAAGAGATCGCCAAATCCATTTGGATTACATATGAATCTTGAGTACACAAAACGCCAAAAAAGAGCGAGAAAGAATAATTATGTCATCCTTTCCACAAAATTTGGCTCTTATTTTAAGTAAACATAGAGAGATACAACAACAGGAACATGAAATTTAATATTTTCAAAGTATCCTTAAGCCATAACATTAGGAAGCCCCACTTTAAACATTTAATAATATCTTCAAACCTTTCTCTGTGCTTCAAACAAAGTGTTGAAATTTTGAAGATGCAAGTTGATAAGTAAGGCAGAAGTCTTACTTTACCGCAAATAAATAAACCAGAAACTTGTCCATTGTACCATCATAGAGTTCTGTTTAAGATACTAATTTCAGTAGAGATTAATGCTCAGATTTGATATCCCGTGAAATTTTAATTTAAAAACTTAATATAATTTACTGTTCCTATGCTAACATTAGCATTATACTAGTACTATGCGAAGAATTTTTGTTTATATGAATAAAACAGTTTTTTGTACATAACTAAAGGACATTCGACTAGTTTACATGGAATGATCCACTTTGCCAATTAAGTGTCAATGATAGGAAAAATTAAATTCTTCACAAATTTATTCACTTGAAATAAATTAATCATATTTTTATTTCTCTTTGATAAATATTTCAATCGTCTTTTTTGAATTTTTAATTCAATGATGTCATAACCATTCTTTACTTTTTTAGGATTGCAACATACAGATGATGTTAAAATAAACATTCCACCTGCTTTCAACTCTCATTTCATTTTCGGTACCACTCCTCGAGAAGAAGACATTCTCGGAGTTTATTTTTTATTTTTCTAGTGTGTCAAATTTAGATCGGCGAATTTTGGTTTATTACCGGTGATTTCACATCAAATGTCATTGCTGAGCATTTGAGCAATATATAAATATTCAATCTATTTTAGTAAATTTATTTGAAGTTATATAGTAAATCGTCCTTTTGCTTTTGTTTAAAACAATTTATTATGTAAACAAAACAGTTATATCGAACGATATCATGCCAAGGAAAAAGTTTTATTCTGACATTTCTTCTAATATTTATAAAGTTGGATGATTTTTGTGGTAATAGTGTGTGTAAAAATAAACAATGGCGTCAGATAAAGGATTTTATGCCGGTACTCGATCTTTTGCATGGCTGGCAGATCTTACACATTTGCCAATCGATCAGGTATGGTGAAATACTAATATATGAAATATCATACCTTACTAGAATATGTATAATTTTATAAACAATGAAGAATTATTTAGATTATATTTTTTACAAGTTTTAAGTGTTTTACTCTGTATGATGAAAAGTGCTCTTTTTTTTTAAATCTTGGAAACTTTCACTGTCAGATCAAGTTTTATTTCTACATTTTAAAATCAAGACAGTCTTTAGGCTAATTGTATTGTTTTTCATACCATTATGTACTTTTTTTTAGTAAATCTTCGTTATTTTTGAATTTGTCATAAAAAAATTTTAAACGTCAGAATTATCTGCATGAGTGTGAGATAAATTTCTACTATACTAGAAATTAAATTTCTTATGAAAAATTATTCTTATATACGTGATTCTTCTGAAAAATTTATTTTTTTTAATACTTTGCTTTCTTTATAGAAGATATTATTTATGAATAATTTTTAATTTTGGTTATTTTTACTCTGAACTTAAAGATTACTCTCTTTAAATTTAGGTGAATTTTCTAGTGTGTCAGTTTACTGCTTTGGGATTTGCTGTATTATACAGAAAAGCATTTTGCCCTCAGAAAGTTTCAAGTGAAATTCGTCATGTTGTTGCTTTAACTATAGGCTTTGGTTTAGGTTACTTTTGCTTTGGATAGTAAGTACCTATATAGTTGAAAATTGTACTTTAAAAAAAATATTTTTATTTGTGAATTTTATTTTTTAAATATTTTTTTGATTATTAAAGTGTTTTAATAGCACTGTTAAAATTAATATAAAATGTGCTGTTTAAAAAATTTAGAATGTTTAAGAATAAAATTTTACCATAAAAATTATATCAACAAATAAATTTTACTCCATTAATGGTTTTTAAAATAAAACATCAGAATTTGAGGTCTTTATATGAAATTGTTTCCTAATCAATATAAAATTGTTTAAATGGTATTGCATTTTTAAAAAAATTAATTTTTCATTACATTTCAGTTATGCCAGCACTGTGCATATCACTCCTATTTGCTACTCATTCCATTGACTAGGAAATTTATTTTTATTAGAATATACATTTATTAAAGGTTATATAGAATTATTGAAATTATCAAGTAATTCTTTATTTAATTAATCACACAATATTTTAGATTAAAAAAAGTGTAATCAAATATGCCAGAAATCAGACTTAAAATTTATTTCATTAATCATTTTTTTGCTGACTTGAAATTGATTTGCAAGCCATTTTAAGATTATTCTGTTAGCAAATATAGATGGATATCGATATCGTTTGATAGCCTTATTTGTGAATTTTATCAACTCTTGCAAATCATGCTGAAGGACACAAGATCTGATAAACAAAATAATCTGTTTCAAGATCAGTTTTATTATGTGTTTGTGTATAAACTTGATTGATATCTTTAAAAGATCTGTCTGATTTTCTAGAGTTTCTCTGTAAGATTATCTCATATCAAAAGTAGATATGAAATTACTTCTAAAAAAATAGATCTCTCATCCCATTGAGATGGTGAAAATGAAATTAATTTTTATGGCAAAGGGTCTCTCTTTATTATTAATTTGTGAATCCTGTTTATCTAGAGAAAAGTAACAAAAATGATCTATTAAAAATATTTTTTGTTTCCTCATTCATGATTTTATGTCTTTATAATTAAAGTATGCCTTTTTAAAATTATGTTGCAAAATTATTGTAGTTAATTTTATAAAATATTTATTATTTAAATGCAGTCTCTTTAGGCGTATCATTTTAATCGTATATATGTGTTATATCCCAGATTCTTTTAAATTCTTTTCATTTAAACATTCTATGAATATGTATGAGGTTCTTATAAAGACATTAAAAACATTTTTGAGGATAATGGGGAAATGGAGTGCTTTTGTATGTTAACTAGCTTTAGAGCAATGTTTAGCACTCTTTGGGAAGAAATCGGCTGTAGAAGACAGAAGAAATCACAGTATTTTCACTACTAACATTCGTATTAGATGAGCAGTTACTAAGGCTTTATTTGAGCAATCATTTAGACACAGTGATGGTGATTGGGAGGGGGGGGGGAGTGAGGGTGCAAAAAAATTTGTAGACATCTCAAAAACTTGGGAGTATGAGGGTAGACAAAATTTTAAAATTTATTTTAAAAATTAGCTATTTTTCCCGAGCACTTTTGCTTTTTCATAATTCCTAGTTTTAGGCAGCTAAAATAAAATAAAAATTTAATTTTTCCCTAAAGAAGTGGGGGGACGACTGCGCCCCTCACCCACTGACTCGCCGCCTCTGTTTTCACATGAACAGTATTGAGATGACATATAATTACACTACCAATAAATGCACCTTTATCTATAATGAACTGAATTTGCTAGAAGTTACTAGCATTTCATAGTGCATCATGATTTTAAATGTGTTCAAGTATTGAAAAGAACAGTTAAATGTTTATTTTTTAACAGCACTGAGTACCTATTTCCATTTTCTGCAGGATGAAGTAGTTGAACATGAAATATTGTAAAAAAAAAGAAGCAACATATCTTTTTATGAATTACTTTCATTATCTTTTAGCAGAAATATTTAAATTCTTATATATATATAAGTTATGTTTGTAGTAAGAGAATAGTAGGCACATGTAAAGTATATAATACTAATGTATAGAAAATAAATAAAAAAAAAATATGTGAACCAAGTTATAGTGGTATTAAAAATCTCTGGTATCTGGTGTTAAAAATTAAAAGAATTTCCGACATTGCATAAGTACTGAATACATTTTAATGAAATTAGGTGTGTATGGGTTGATACAATAAAAGTACTACAATTAATAAAATACTACTGGCATTATCATTTGTAAGACTTATTGTGACAGGAAGTTCTTAAACTGAGGTTAGAATATTGAACAACAAAAGCTCACACAAACAAAAAAAAATGTCAATAGGGAGTAAAATCCCCTCTTACAGTTTGATAGCTTTTGTAACATCTAAATTACCCTCCCAAGATATACTCTCTAGAGTTTAAGTTCGGAGATCAGACTGGCCAGTTCATCCAGCAAATATCCTCATATCGCAAAAGTTTGCCAACTCTGTGTTGACTTTTTCAGGGGTGTTGTTGGCTATGATTTCATTTTTATCAGTGGTAATGCTTATCCATATAGATTAATCTAGTTTGTAACTTCTGGTTAGTGGTTTTATTTGCTGGATAGATTAGCCTGAATGCAGGAATGGCACCATCTGTCACTAGGAATCATAAATCGAATTATTTCCAGTATGCATCTATGTTTTGAAGGCTGTACACAACTGTCAGGGAAGATTACATTTTTTTAAAATCAATATTGTAACCTCTGTGTTAGATCTTCCTTTGCTGATGAGTGATATGCACAATTGTAGGTGTATTTTATAACTGTTATATATTTTATTATTATCTTATCAATCTATGTAACCTAACCTAATTTCTTGAAAATGTGGCTAGTAATTCTGGAGAGGCTGGTGCAAAAAAAGAAAATTTTTTTAAGTTGGAACACCAGTGTATTAAAATTGTGAATTATTACTTTGTTGTGTATTGCTCATTTTCCATTGGAAGCAAATACATTTCCAGATTTTATACTGTTGTGACTAATAAAACAACCAGCCTGTTAATTTTAGGGTGGTTCCCCCCCCCACACACCACACACCCTAGATTCCAACAAATTAGCTTTCTAAACGAGAAAGTAATACACGATATTATCTAAAATATTTCATGCCTCATTGGCTTATAAATTTAACCAGTTATCATTCTTTTCTAATATTTTATTTTAACTATAAATTACATAACTAATGTTTTAAAATCTTAAATATTTTTCAAATAACACTGACGGAAGAACAATATTCCATAATCTAATTACTCTTAAGTTGTGTTTGTTATATATATATAAAAAATATAAACATGCAAACTTTGGGAATGTGGTATAGTATACTGCTTCAGTCTCTCAATCAAGTATGATGTTTATTATGCTAAAAGTTGCTTACTTTTGAATACCATCTACTCATGAAGGAGTAGCATTAAAAAATTATTTCATTCACAGTTACTTTTCAAGTCGGTTTAAAATTAAAATGATTTAATCTTTGTATAATAAATAGATCTTTGATTTTTCAAATATACTTTTTATCCTATATACTGTTATCATAATTTTGCCCTATCTTTTATTTCATTTTTAATACTTTCAAATTAAACATTTTGATACAGTTAAGAAATTGTGTGCTAATATTTTCCATCATTCCAGATATTGATCCTTACATTTTTTTTTATTTATTTTAAACATCTTTACTGACTTCTATCTTAAATAATTTTATTTTCTCCATTTAGTCAGATATCCCACTTGCTTTTACAGTCTACACTGAGCTATCTTATTATGAACTATGTTAGCCCTCATATTATGCATCGGTAAGGAGTTTCATCTGCTTTTATAAGTTTGATTTAAATATTTTTATTAATGAATGCTAACATTTTATATATTTTTGTATTTTGATATCGTGTATTTATATATATATATATATATATATTGTAGGTTAAGTTGAACTAGTGAAAATTTTCTATTTTATGTGAAATTAATAATCATTTCTTCTGCCACAAATATTTTTAATAGCTTTAAAAATACTGCTAATGATTTAGTTTTAAAGAGTGTCGTGTTTGTGTAGATGTATATGCATTAGAGCAAAATTAAATTTTAATAACTTTTGCAGATTAATATATGTTTTTGAAGATTGCTGCTGGTTATTATTTTCCTTTGTTGATTGGTTTACAGATTCTTTCAAAAATATTACTTATAAAAAAATTTTATTTTAAACTGTCAGCTCATTATTACTCAAAAAGATGAATGATGGCAGTATCCTTCAATGGGAAATACTTTTCCAAATTCTACTGTGATTTCGATATATGCAAATTTAAACCTAATTTTCAAAATTTTTAATCTTGTTTATTTTTAAAATTGTAACTTGGAAATTATTATTTCTCATCCACTGTTAACCCTTTAAGACTGGACGTATTTTTGTAACCAATGGATTGAATGCCCACTATAACTCGGAAATGAAAGGCATTTGCCATCTGATTAGAAAAATTGATCTGTTGAGTTCTGGAAACAAGAACAATCATTCATTCTGGTATTTGCAGCATACAACTAACCATGAAGTAGAAATATTAGCTAATGTCTAAACCCATGATCATGCGGGTTAGGGCTTAAAGGGTTAAGTTTGGTTGCATATGCAATTCTGTATTCAATAAAAATTGCATTGTATTTTTATTGTATTTAAGAATATTTTAAGCTAATGTTTTCTTCTTGTAATTTGTATGTTATGAGAAAAGTATTTAAAGAATGAAATTGAATTCAATTATATTTCTTCTAAAAACTGAAAGTCATATGTGTTTCTGTCATGTACATTTGTTTTTAAATTTATTACAGGTTAGTGCTCTGCATGTCTTTGATTTATCTTTCATCTATGCATTTAATGAGATTGACTTATGACTATGGTGGTTGGACTGTAGATGTCACAGGGTAAGAAATTTCAGAACATCTTTTATTATAAAAAGGTTTGAATGTTGAGAAAATTTTTATGTTTAACTCGGTGATTATTTTCTTTTAAATTAGTTCACCGTTAGCCCTTGGAAATTAGTGCATTGTGCAAACTTTGGTGATAAAAAAAATTTATTCCTATTACTAAAATATCTTAAAATTCATTTTGCTTATCATGAAAATGTGTAAGTGTTAACTGTGAATATCAGTTGCAATGATTTAATTTCCTATGAACTGGTATTAAATTTAATCAGTCTTTTTTCCCCTACTTTTTCCTGAATTTGAGAGATAAAAGTGGTATTTCAGTTAAATAAGAGAGTATTTATAATTTTTTTAATGGAATTTGTAATTAGAATAAATCTCTTTTATTCTGTTAGGTGTTATACAATTAAAACTTCTGAATTTCACATGAATAATATTTTCTAATGTTGATTGCTAATTCTTTGAGTTATGTGTATTCTGTATCATGGTATTTCTTCTATTTTTAAACAAAAGTCTGAACAAACAAAGACCACTGTGACTTTAAAAATGCTTCAGTGAGTTTTGTCCAATTTTTAAGTGCTTTCATAGTTTGCTCAGTTTCATATTTTTGATAGATCTGTTCTTGTTGGTAGATAAAGTTCTTTCTTTATCTTATTTCTGTTCATTTAATGTGATTATTTGAAAAACATTTAACATATAAGCATTTCAAAATATTTGACAACTTTTCATCTGATATCTTTCAAAATTACGAGATTGACAATTTAGTGTCTGATTTCAAAGCAAAGTCAATAAGATTATCAACAAAATACTTAATCGAGCAGTAGTAGGGAAAACTTCATTTAAAAAAATATTGATAATCTTTATTAAATGTAGTTCAAAAGTTTGAATTCTGTTTTTAATCTTTTTAGAAAAATGTAATTTTACTGTTTTTCTACATTTAAAGTTTATCATTTTCTAAGCTGGCTAAATTGCTTCACTGTTATCCTACTTTAACTTACATAATATATTTTGTTATTTTTTTCATAAAGTGTAAAATTATAAACTTTTTGTATGAAGTTTAATTTAAATTACTGTTTTTAAAATGGAATATTTGGAGTTTTTGTATTAAAAATTTTTTGAGTCATTCTGTCCAACAATCTGTATGAAACACTATAGTAATATTTAAGGTTCTTTTAAGTTTTTTAACCCCTAGAGTATGAATATTATATACCACCTTAATACTATCAGGTCTGCTTTCCTATTTTCTTTATGATACACCTTGTTGCGGTGGCTAGTACTCTTTGCAATTCATAGCCCAAAAATGGGGTATCTTAGAATGAATGAAAGGCTTAATGAGGAGAAGGGCAACAACTGTGGGGTGGAATATGAATTGATTTTAACTTTTAAGTAGAAAGGCTTCATTAGATGATTAATAGTTTACTTTTTCTACAACCTAAGAAAGGCAGCTTCATGATGTGATTTATGGTTATACAGGAAAATTACTAATGAGTCACTTTGTGTGCAAGTGAGGGCTTTCTCATTTAATTACACAATGAGATGGAATATATATATTTTTTCAAAATCTTAAAAACTAAAATTTTTGAGTAGAATAGTTTGATATATCTGCTGTTCTCGGTTAGTATCATAACTGTGCTACTTTCTCTTTTGGAATTATTTTAGCTTGGTCTTTTTAGATTTAAAATTCTGTAAGGCTCTTAAAAGATGATTGATGCTTTTGTCCAGTTTTTGTTCGTAGGCTTTATATGCAAATTGATATATTTTGATGGATCAAAGTTGTGGTGATACAACTTCTGTATGTCTATTAGTTTGTTCAAGTCATGGTTTGCGTATGGAAATTTAAGAATTACTGATGGTTCACTAATGTAAACTTGCATGTAAGCATTTTGACTGCTACCTTCTCTTATATCTGGGTTTACAACAAATATACACTTGCACCTTTTCGGTTGATAGTAAACAGATTAGTTCGCTATTTTTTTTTTATTTACTTTTCTTTGCTGAATTTTAGCTGATGTTCAGTTCTTAGACCATGATATTTTTTATTGAGTTTCATATACCATTGGAATCATTTTACATGTAAACATTTATCGTTTCCTGTGTCTTAATAATTTTCTTGCAATTCTTCATACTGTTTTTTTTAAAGCTAAGTACAAGAATATTAAACCTTTGCCACCTTATATTATCTTTGATATACATCTTGTGTCATTTTTGTTATCTTTGCATCAAACTTCTGACAAACTATTCATTGTTTATTGTAGTTTTTCTTATGAATTTATAAAATTTTACATTCATTTCCCAGGCCCTCCCATATTTGATGTTACCAGATCTTTAACATTTAAATATTGTAAAGTGTTTGATTGCCAATCCTAAAGATTAATTTATTAAATTTTCTGTAATTCTCATCTTGTTTGTGTTATTTAAATTTTCTGTTTTGTTTTTTCTTTCCTGGTAAGAACTAGAAAAATTATTTTTCCAAAATTATTTTGATAATTTAACATGCTTAAAATTAATGCATTTTAGTAAATAGGCAGAGTGTTTGAATTCATTCTTGGTATATTACTCTAATTCTCGGGTGTTCAACATTGTTGTAAGTTTTTTCAATATCATCAGCAAGAATATGCTTATGTTTTATAAACTTGAAGATACCTTTATAAACTTAAGAATACATTAAGTTTTTGCTGTTGAGCTATATACAGCAAATTCTCATGCAGAAATATAAAAAGAATTTCTGTTAGTGCATTACAAAATGTGCAGTTGACCCAACCAGTGAAGAGTATATATATATAAACCCTTTTCATTTCCAAAAAAGAAAAAAAATAATAAATGTCAGTTTTCTCTCCTTTTTTTTTAAAGTTAAGTTCTTATCTATGAACTCCTTCTTTTACTTTGACTTATTTAAAAAGAGGGTACTTGCGTATTAACGCCACCGAGGCTACAGATTTGGAGGTTTTTAAGTGCCGCCAAATTTGGCGGTTTTTGTACTTACATATTAACGCCAATTTGGCGGTTTTTAAGTGGCGCCAATTTGGCGGTTTTTGTACTTGCATATTAACACCAATTTAGCGGTTTTTAAGTGCCGCCAACGTCACCGCAGCTACAGATTTGGCGGTTTTTAAGTGCCGCCAATTTGGCGGTTTTTGTACTTACGTATTAACGCCAATTTGGCGGTTTTTTTAAGTGCCGTCAATTTGGCGGTTTTTGTCAACAAGATTGCTCTTTATTGGCGCATTACCGCCAATCTGTAGCCTCGGTGGCGTTGATACGTAAGTACCAAAAAGAGCATATTTAGTAATTTTAGCTATAACATTTAGTGAGAAAAGATTTTATTGCAAGCATTACTTCTGTTGAACTGGCTAATGACATAATCCGAGTTAATTCGTTTTACATACCAAAGGTTTGGCAGACAATTCAAAATAATTCAGTCTTTAAGCGGTTAATTTTATCTCTAGACTCTTAATATCAAAATAAATTCTGCAACAATGCTAACTTTGCAGAATCTATTGACTTTGTTGAAATTCATTATGCTGTGTAAAAGTTTTGTTTGTTTTTACCTTCTACAGGCCATTGATGATTACAACTCAAAAAGTTAGCAGTTTAGCTTTTAGTCTTCATGATGGTCTATGTCAGAGTGAAGAGAAAATGACTCCTGAGCAGAGGAGGCGAGCTGTCAGGTAATAAATTTTAAAACTGGATTATTTAATCCACTTAAAATTGTGTGTGCATAAACAAATTTATAGCATGCACTTTTTAAACCTTTCATTTTAATAAGATGTTTTGTTTTATAATTTTAATAGCTATGATTTTAGATCTGTTTTAAAATTCTTGTTGGCATTTTTTATTTTTGCAATACTTTGTGATTTGAAGGAAATTGGATAATAGGAAATAAATAACATGGGTGGCCACTCATCGGGTCTCTCAGGCCTAAAGGCAGCAAGAATTTAGTACAGAAAATTAAACCCTGAGCTGAAAAATACCATATCCACAGTAGCTGTATTCAAGGTTATTAACTTTTCTGCCAGTGGCAAATCCAGAATTCGGGGTGGGGGGTGCTGAGGTCATAAAAATTTTGTATCGCCATGACGTATGTCAAATCTCATGGCTTATGTAAACTAAAACACTAACTTTACAGACTTTACTCACCTGACAATAAGAATCCTAAAGAACAGTACAATACTTTCGATAATTTAACAAAAAGTACACTGAAATAACAAGCCAAAAAATGTTTTCGAACACTTAACATTACAAGTACAAGTGGAATGACTAGAAAAGTAGGGAAATTTTCAAGCCAGAAAGCAATGCTGTCTAGTTTTTTTTTAAATTTTTTTTTTAAAAGGGAAATCAAGAATATACAGTTGTAGTGATTTTGAATAAAATCAAGAATTCTGGTTTAGATCTGTGGGGGGGGGGCTGCAGCCTGACAGCCACCCCCCTGGATTCACCACTGTTGCTTGCTAACCACTGGTGTTTTAAGAATTTTCCCCAATATTTTATCTCAGAAAAGATGTGTTCAGGCTTCTGAAGCCCAATGCGTGCGATAGGATTGCAGAGAATGGTTTTATTGTGAAAATTTCTCACTACTTGATGTATAAATATGAAATGCAAAGATAGGAATCTAGTTGAAGCATCAGCAAACATCTATCAATTAATGAAGAAAATAAAGAAATTTTTGATGATAAACTAGCTAGTGATCATAAATCAAATTCTAAAGGAGGAATTGGACAACAAATTGAATATCTGTGAATCCTTTGGTTATTTAGAAGAAAGTTGGGATTAAAAAATGAGAAATGGAAGAAAAAGCTGGAATTAACAAATGGTGTAGAAAAAAGAACCATGCAAAAATTTGAGAAATTTCACACGCATCGTCACAAAACTGCCCAGAAATTTTGATGAAGCAAAAGTTTTGTCACTGCCTCAAAATTCTTGGAAATATTTAACTTATCAATGAGACAAAAATATCAGTTATTATGGAGTGCATCAGTACTCATGTCCAGGTGTTTGCAGGTAATTTTGGTTAAGGAAAACTATGTTATCATACATATTTCAGAAGTACAAGCATTCATTGGTCTTCATTTTAATGTACTCCCCAAAAGAGATTTATCTGAATTTTTTAAAATATTTTATGCTCTGCATATTAGTGCAGCAAATGTTTTCTTTTAAAGTAAATGTAATTTTCTACATGTTCTGTTAAAAAAAAAAAAAAAAAGGATCCCGGGCCCATGAAACCTGATGTGTGCATTATCGCAGGTTACATGTGTCATCTGTGATGGATTATAAGTTAGTCATATATGCAAAGTGTAGAAAAGATTACAGGAAAAATTCAGCATTTTTGTACCCCTGTGGAAACATTAGTTGTTGTTATCATGGTGGATTATAGTGATGACCTGATTAGAATTTCCCCAATGGATCTCTTGTTTATAATTCTTATTTTGAAAATAAATATTTATGTAAAAAAAAAAAATCACAATTGTTGGTATTTTCCGTATTTCATCACAGTAGGTAAATTTTCTTTATAAATATTTGAAATGGGGATGTGAATTGATACTGAATAATCATATGTTTAACCCTTTCAATCAACCTAAGTTTGATTTTGAGTTTTGCATAGTTTTCATCGCAGGAGTTATCATTCATGAGGGATTCATGGGCAGTAAGTCCATTATCTATGGATTGAATAATGTCTTGTGCATTAAATAATGCCCATTCTACATTTTCAATTTTGAAAAAAAGCATTGTTTAATCTTCCTTGAGTCTAATTTTAATCCTTAAACATTCAACAACTTTTGAAGTGAATTAGCCATATTTGTTTGGCATAGAATCAAATCTTTGTATTTTGAAGAAATTTTAGTCTGGCAATTCTCAGGAAAATGTTTAAAATGGGAATTATGAAATTAATTCTCAAGAATGGCATTATTTATCCTTACACTTTCTCTTGAATTCAAAAAAAAAAAAAATGTCTTGAAATTTTTTTTTAGAGTTTACTTAAAGCCCTTCATAATTGAACTAAGCAGCTAATAATGGCTTGCCACTTAAAAAAACAACAACCTTATCATAATTTTTTTCTTCTATTTTTTATTTACAGAAAATTGTTAACCAAAATTAATTTCTGAAGCTGTGGCATCGTTGCATGTGGCAATCTACTGAAAAGAAAAATTATAATAAATATTAATTGTGCAACAGTATTGCTCTGTTTTAAGCAGTCATGAGTTGTATAAATAATTTTCTCCTTACGAGTTTTACCAAATCATTTTAATCATTTCTTCTCCCTATTTACTATTTATAAACTAGAAAATCACGTGTCATGGTATGATGGGTGCAAATTGCCTCTTCTTTCAAGGATTTCCTGTCAAATTTGACATGTTTAAATAGATATATATGCGAGAGAAATGTTTTAACATGGATTGAAAACAAATAAAATAAACATATGTATTATGACTGGAAATAGTTTTTTTATTTACATATTTCTTTATTCAAAAAACCTCTTGGTAAACAACATTCCATGTGAAATATTTATCGTTGTTTAACAATTTTCCTTATACTTCAGATGTCTATGTGTAAATTTTAACGTTGCCAAAAACTATTATCAAATTATATCATCACGATTGCACTAAATAATCAGATGCATCATGGCGTCCAAACTATACCACTGACGTAATTTACTACTTTCTATTAAAAAACGCAAATTAATTTGAAATATATGATTAATATAATTTAAAATTTCTCAGGAACTATTGATCATAGCGAGATAAATTTTATATCAATCTATAGCAAATTTTATTTCACTATTTTAGAGCTATGAAATCTGAGATTAGAATGACAATTACTCTTTTAAATTTAAAATTACTGAAATTTAGGTTCTCTAACAATGAAATAATGGTGTTTAACTTCTCACAGTGCTATGGCGCGAGTTTTATTGTTGGTGACATCAGAGCATTACCGAGAGACAGATCTGGGATATTATATTAGTAATATTTCAAAAAACGAATTACTTAAGACCTTTCCACTCTTATGTGTCTCAAACTGATTAAGTGGATTTTCTGCTCTAGGAATAAGATGTAATGTGGCATAGTAGTAGTAGTAGTGCTTAAAACTGTATATATGCATTAAATATTTGAATGTTATTTATTATATGAATGAAAACCATTAGTTATACTTCAAAATGTTATCAGGTTTTTTTAAATTTCTGCCAAAAACACTATATTGCTGATTTCAGTATTTATTATTTATTTTTAATCCCATTTTGCTAAAGTGAACTGTTAAATTTGGTTTTGATATGAAGTACACAATATTTTTTTTATGATTAATACATAATACTTCCGTCGCAGTTTGCATTTATTTTATACTCAAGTTTGGCATTTTAATAAAAGTATGTTTTGTTTGATACCATATTAATTGTAATATTTTTGTTCGTTTCAGACACATTCCAACTGTATTGGAGTTTTTCAGTTATATCTTCCATTTTCAAGCTCTTATGTGTGGTCCTTTGGTTTTTTACAATGATTACATTGATTTTGTTGAAGGAAAAGGCTATGTTAAAAACGTTAGCCCAACTGTGAGTTTACTTTTTTTTTTTTTCCTTCCTTACTAGAGATCCAAGGGTGTTTTTTTTTCCCCCTCTGCTTACAGATCTTTGAATTATGTGATGTTTTTAATTCTCAATAATTATATTGCTTAAATTTACTCAGTGGAGGTATCTAACTTTCAGGATCCAAAAATTTGTTTCTTCATTGTGAAGTTATAAAAGTAAAAGGGTTAAATCGCATTAGTTGAATTTCTAAAATAAGTATAAAAATTTGTGGATCTGTTATATTTATTAATTAATCTTGTATTTATTAATTTAACTATCTGAAAAATTTTTAAAAAATTAATGAAAAGTGGAGTAATATATATACTAAATGAAAGCTCTCTTCCCTTCTGTTAAGGATTTTTTTTTGTTTCATTTAAATATTTCCATTGTTTAATTTTAGAAACTTCTAATTCACAAGCATCAAATAAATTTAGTGAGGAATCATATGAAAAAATTGTTTCTTGAGAATTGATTTTATATAATTTCATTTTCATTTAACAAACTTGAAGAAATTATTATGTTATTGTGTTCTAATTTCATAATCTGTTTTAAAATTATTTACAACAACTAAAATATATTTATCCTTTTGGTAATATTGGTTAAACTGTTTATGAGACAATCAGTTGAACATGCAGGTTGGCATGTTATTCTTTCTTTTGTTTGTTTGCTTCTTAATTTTTAAACCTTATTTCAGTTGTTATTACAATTCCCTCTTGTGTGACACATATTTATTTATTAGTTTTTAGCTTATTTTATTGAATTCTGTAAATTTTTCCAGGTGGTGGTTGTACGTAAATTAGTGGTTAGCATCTTTTGTGCTCTCTTCTTAATAACCATTGTGCCATTTTTCCCCATTACTTATCTACAAGGTAATTTATTATCAGTTGTTATACATTATTTTCTTTCTGTTTTCAAATATTAAGTTCCAATTTATGTTGTATACATTTTTTTTTCTTTCTTTCTTATTCGCTCAAACTGATGCATTGAAATTTTAAAGAAACCATTTGGAAATTTTTATTTATTGATTTATCTTTAGAAATTTTGTGAAAAAATGTGCATGATTCAATAGACATATATATTGTAGAATCAATATTTTATCACCTTAAAAATTTTATTCTTACATCATGTATTTTTGCCTTTATAGATCCCAAGTTCCTAAACAATACTCCATGGTATACAAAACTGCTGTACTTGTTACTTGCCACTTCAGTTGTAAGGTCCAAGTACTATCACGCTTGGCTACTTGGTAACCTTAAGCATTTTATGTAAATTTTGCTATTATTGATATGCTTGTGTCTTTATTTCATTTATGTGTGTTAATACAGTCGCATACAAACCCCGTTATAAGGAACCTTCAACAGACCGACTCAGAAGTTCGTTTCAACCAAGATTCACTGTATCCGTATTTGCAAAAAAAAAAAAATGCCCTAACATGTTAAGATACTACTTCTATAATAAACTTTTTAAAAACACAATATTTTCATTAGTAATTAGGGACAAATAAAGTATTAAATAATATACTCAATAATAAACAAACTAAACATTTACCTTTTTTTACTTATTTGCTAATCTACTGCATTGAAAAAAGATGTTATTTTTGGTTGAAAAGTTTACGATTTTATATGCAACTCATCAATTTTTTTATCCCTTTTTTTTTAACAGGTCACAACATGTTTGTCGATGTTTCCTGTGGCAAAAAAAGTGTTCAAAATGTTTGCAGCTGCTTTTGCATCTGCAATTAAAGGCCCTTATTCGTCTTGTTCTTCCTCCATATCTGAAGATGAATCCGCAATAGTGTTGTTTTTTTCATTTACTAATGCCACGATATCTTCCTCACTCACTTCCCCAGATTTAATGACGTCGTGACAACATTCGAAATGTTTGATTTCATTTTGCGAAAAAGTATTCACTCTGTGCTTTTCTAGCCATTTGGAGAGGGGAAGGTTGTCATCTTCCTCGCCTTCATCTTCTGTGTTTTCGTAAGCCCAACATGACTAAAACAATTTCTGATAGTCGATTCTGTTACCAATCTCCAAGATTTTTCGAGTAAAACAACCGCATCAAGAAGAGAAATGTCACAGTCCTTGTTTTTATCATAGCATTCCAAAATGCGGAAGATGAGTTGCTTCGGGTAATTACACTTCAGGCTACAGATTACTCCCTGATCCATCGGTTGCAAAACTGATGTAGTGTTGGGTGGGAGAAAGACTACTTTGATCCATTGTAAGTTGCTTGCTCAATGTGGGTAGTACAATTGTCTATTAATGAAACGATTTTCCTCTTTTTCTTAGCCAGTTCCTTATCCCACTGTCGAAGATATTTCTGGAATAAATCTGATGTCATCCAAGCCTTTTTATTTGACTTGTAATGCACTGGGAGTTTCTTCACATTTTTGTAGCACCTTGGTTTTTGAGATTTACCGATAACAGTCGGCTTCTGTTTTTCTGAACCATTCATATTGGTGCATACCAGAATGGTTATCCTGACTTTTGAGAGTTTACCACTGACACATGTTTCTCCTTTGAACTTTAAAGTTTGATTTGGAGTGAGCTTGTAAAACAAACCTGTTTCATCGGCGTTGAAAATGTCCTTTTCATCGTAATTGCGAATAATGTCCAGCCAAACATTTTCCATCTAGTGATTGATATCGGAAGAGCAAGCACTAGCGGCTTCACCCACAACTTTACTGCTCCTAATGTTGTGCCGCTTCTTAAACCTATCCAGCCATCCATTGGAACAAACAAAGCTCTTTTCTTCAAAAAGTTCTGCAAATTCATTAGCCTTTGCCTGAAGAATGGTGCCTGCTATAGGAAGATTTCTACTCCTCTGTAGAGTAAACCACTTAAATAAGGCCTCTTCCACATTTTCTTTTTCTACCTTTCGCAATCTCTTGCATCTGTTTGTTTTTTTCATTTGCAGAGATGATAGAGCCACGATTCTTCCAGATAGTGGCTACAGTTGATTTAGACAGGGAATATTCATTACAAACGGCTGATTGGCTTTCGCTATTTTGTAATTTTTGAATAAACTTAACTTTATCCTTGATAGAAAAAGCTTTTCGCTTGCCATCGTCAGCCATGGTCACTGCAAAGTTCACAGAATGATAAGCAATTAAACTAAAATGACATATTCTCTTCCCTCCCCCCCAAGAATAGCAATAAAAATGCAATTTGAGTTATATATTAAGAATTTGCTTCTTTCTGTAGTAATTGTTCTTGTTAAAAAGATTTTCTACTTCTATATACATTCTACATTTATTATCTTATTTATATAGTTTCTACTTTTGCTTATTAGGAGAAGCAGTATGTAATGCATCTGGTATGGGATTCAATGGCTATACTCCTGAGGGGCAACCTAAATGGGATATGATGTCTAATGTGGACATTATAAGATTTGAGGTAAATATAAAATGAATTTTAAATGTTGTGCGTCTGATCTTTTTAAAAGACTTAATTTTATGCATTTGTTTACATTCTTAATATTAGGTTATCCTTATTCTGCACTAAAAATTACATTGGCCTTTTCGCCTAGAATAACAAGTGGTATTTGTGAGGCATGAATGGGGCCATATCAGATAAGAAGAAGCTGCATTGTATTTAAATTATTTATTGTTACACACTTGCTACACTTTTGTGTAGGTTTTCTCTGACTAAATGACAACTTACAAAAAAATTATTAATGTTTAGCTAGTTAATTTTAAACATGATAATTTATGTATGAAATAAATTTCATTTATTTAAGAGGTTTTCATTTCAAATAAAACACTTCACCAGTAATTTAATTACATATTCTGCGTTTTGTACAAATGCATGAAAATAATTTTATGATAAAAAGGTTAAACAAGAATTTGAGGGAATATGTATTTAATATAAACACATATATGAATAAATAAACATATATATAACTGAATATAAATATAATTTGCCACTCACTTATATTAACTCATCATTAAAATTTATTCATGCAGTATTGACCATTATAAGTGTTTAATCTTTTCCTTTCACAGTATAATTTTTTTTATTGTAAATGTATGTATGAGTGCAAATACAATTTGAATAAAGCAGTAATTGACAGTAAATCAGAAATTACTTACTTTCAGAATTACCTTTTTAGCATATTTATATTCATTGTTATAAAAGCAAATGATAATGATAGATGTATCTGCTGATATGTGTATATAGATATTGTGTAAAATATTTTTCATCACTGAAAATGTTCTGAATTACTGAAGATTTGTATTTCAGCAAAACTTCGATTAACCATCACCCTCTGGACCAAGACTGTGATGAATAACAGAAATCTTAGTACATATGTATAGTAATGTGTTTTCACTCCTGGCTTGGGACAAAAATGAAAATAAAATTCTTGAAAAGTGAATAATACATAATATTGTATTTAATTTTACAAAAAAGATCAATATAAGATGTAATGTACAGAAATGATGGATTAAATTTTTTTAGGCGATGTCTGATAACCGAAACTTATGGTTAAATGAGTGATAGTTAATCTAAATTTTACTGTATTCTTAATATTAACATACTGAATGTCTTAATAATTCTCTATGTTATATTTTTCAGTTATCTCTGAATTTTCGAGAAACACTAGAAACATGGAATAAGTCAACACAGATGTGGCTTCGATTCATAGCATATGATAGAGCTCCTTCACATAAAACGTTTTGGACGTATGTTTTGTCAGCTTTATGGCATGGATTTTATCCTGGCTATTATTTTACTTTCCTTGGTGGAGCCATTTTCACATTAGCTGCTAGATCTGTAAGTATTTTATTTCTTATTCTAACCGAACATTTGACTGTGATGAATGCTTACTTTCATGCTTTATGTTTAGAGATTTAAAATCTTTAACTACTCAATTTCAATAAAATATAAAGTGATTGACAGAAGTATTAGCAAGATTTCTGTAAATGATAAAAAATATTGAAAACTTTTCTTTCTGGTTTTTGTGTTCATACATGATCAGCATGTTTTATGTTTGCATAATAATTTCCATAGCTTCCTTCTTCTTAAAATAAAATATAAAAACAGCCAAATTGATATTTGGAGTTGACAAGGATATGCTTGCACCTAGTCCAGGGATGGCGAACCAATGGCACGCGTGCCATTGATGGCACACGACACAATATTTTGGGCACGCCACCGATCACAAAGTTCACTATGAAGCATATTACGAACGAACGCGAGTGATCCTACCCTACGGAGTGTTCGGGCGCGGGGCGGCGGGCATAAAAACCAATCCCAATATAGACGCCTATATGGGGAGTGTTTTCAATGGCAATATTTGGCGAGATTTCGCTTTTTTGGCGAGAAATGCTTTGCAAAGTTTTTCTATTTCGATGACGACCGAGAGATGCAATCTGTTTTGTAGTTTTTTTGTGTGTATGTGTGTGACTTAAAGTAGAATGAATTCTTTCTTGAGTTTCTTAAAGTTGAAGATAATTTGTTATTAGTTGTTAATTGTAAATAAAGATGAAAGGTTCATCTGCTAAAAGTAACATCTTTCAACCCTAATATAAGTTATTTGTCATCTAATCTGAAACAACAGAAGTCATACTAATGTTACTTTAATTTGAATTACGCGTATAACTGAGACATTGCAAAATGATTTTTTATAGTAAATAAAGAGTTTTCAGTTGATAATATTTAGTATTATTATTTTCCCAATAATCACGAAGTCAAAATTATTTGACGGCACGTCTATGACCTCATTAAACATTTTTTTAGAAAGAATGGCACGTTGATACATAAAGGTTCGCCACCCCTGACCTAGTCAATTTTGCTTTGATTTCTTTAAAAATCAGGTTACTATTTTTAAATGGGAAAATAGACTTTTACATAGTATTTAAAAAATTGGTTAATTTTTTCCATATCTTATAGCAGTTATCTTAAAAATATTTTGACACTGGGTTATAGTTTATATGACAGGTAATAAAAGCAAGCATAGTTATAATTTCTGCATTTCCTTGCTGATATGCTTATTATGTGGAATTTTTTTCTCTTGGGTTGATACATACTTTGTAATAGCAAAGTTCTTGTAAGTAAAATTGGATTATTATTCAAAATTTACTCTTGAGTAGCTTCAGTGATGTGGCTTGAGTTTTGATCTTTTTGGATAAAAAATCCATTGTTTTAAATTTTTCTAAATTTATGCTTTCTTCAGAATAATGTAATATAGTTATTTATTCGTATTCTTTCAATAAATTATCAGCACTCAGCGTATACTAGATATGAGTCTTGCATCTTAACGTTTCAGAATGGCTTTTGGCTTATTCTCATCATCTATAAGAGCAGGGCCGGCCGGAAGGGGGGGTGCGAACGGTGCAACTACACAAGGCCCCGCGCTTCTGAAAGACCCTGCGGTGCTGACGGATTTTACAAAATGAAAATGCTTTTTTGCTATTTGTTTTTAACTGACCATACATGTAAAACATTGCAGAAACAGGAGACTGCGAGTTGTACATTCTGGCGTCTTTGGGAAATGGCTTAAGTCGGTTTCAGGTGATAAAATTCAATACATTCCTTGTTCCTGAGACAGTTTCTTCAGGGACTTCTGTGGGGATCCAAATCTGTTCCCCTAATCGCCAGCAGAGGGTCTTTCCCAGGGCAGCTCTAGATGAATGTTTTATCTTCATCTTGTCTAGTTCTAAATTGAGCAGCACATCTGTTTCCCTTATGTCCAGTGGGATTGCTAGACGATGATAAATCACATCATGGTCAAAGACATCAAAGGGGTTTCTTGTAAAAAGTGGGATTTTACAAGGGTCAGAGAAATACAAGGACTGGTTCATAGAGCCTTTAGCGAAGAACCAGTGGGGGAAATTAGTGACATCACCAAATGTACACTCCACGCTCGAAAATATGAAAATCCCTTTACTATAGGGGTTTTGATATTGTTTTACTTATTTTTTTTTACTTAATATTTAAAATCGGATGCCAGTATATCAAAATATCATGAGCATAGTATTTGCAAAACAGATATATTTTTAAGTAATTGTTGAAGGGATGGTTTTCGATTTTAAAAATTTAGGCAAAAATTCAAATAATACGTATCCTGCAAACCATTTCATGTTTTGATTGAACCAAAAGTTAAAACCTTTTTAAATACTCACATGTGTGTTATTTTTTGCAAACATATCAAAAATATAAATACTAAGAAAAATAATTCATTTCATAACTATCTATACTTATAAAAGGCAATGTTTGTGTGTGTGCGTGCCTGCGTGCGATGTCCAGACGAATCTATCGCATTTACAGCCATGAAATTTGGCACACAGGTAGTCGTAATTGTGACTGAATGCACCTTGAAGCCGAAATTTTAAAATTTAATCTAGAAAATTTTTTATTTAATGTTTTGTGTTGTTTTGGTTGATTTTTCGCACTAATTTCTCAATAGAATGGTTTTGAATAAGTGTACGACAAAAATAGACACACCATCGGAAAGAGCATGTGATTTCTGTTCTAATGAAGTTAGTTTTGAATTTCTAATGTAATTTACTGAATTTTGAAAAAAAAAATTTAAAAATAGTCGGTTAAGCCCAATAAACTTTGTTTGGAATTTCAATTTCTTGCATCCGCCGTTCTAATTTTGTTATCAACTTGAAATTTGTTGAAGTAATAAACATAATGTTTCTCCGTGATTTAAGACAAGAATAGTTAAAATTGAACAGTTGGTTGAATTTTAATTATTTTTTTTTCTGAAGTGTTAAAAAATTTTCGCCTCAAAATTCTCTTCACGGTTCTTCAATCGGTTCTAATCAAGGTCGCATGACGTATTTTCCCAACATGCATTTCGTCGAAATCACGTGACGACATAACCCCTTTGCTTCGCGTTGACAGTTGAGTATACGGAAAGAAGTAAAAAAGAATTTGGAAGCCCTTCTAGGAGGGCGCCATTTTTTTTTTGTCTTGACCGATTCAAATCGGCTATAGTTCTAGACCAATGATGGCAATTTTCCTTCTTTTTTGATTACGGATTGAAAAGAACTTTGGAATGAATAGGGGATAATAGCCTTTGTATCTGAAAATCCCCAAAAAAACTTTTTCAAATCAAATCAAATCAAACGGCTGATATCTTCAGTTAGAGAAGACTAGAAAAAAGGAAATATGATTTCAAGGAGCTATTTACATAATATGGCTTAAAAGTTTAAATCTGAAGTGAAAGATTTTATCTCTCTTTTTCTTTTCTTCTTTGATTCATTTTGGATATATTTAAATACTATAGAAATTATGTTTGTCTGTATCTTTCGAGGCGTATTGTTCCATTTGAAATCGTTTAAGATTTCATTCTTTAACATTTTACCTGGTTTATGGAAATCAATCTTTTAAATCCTAAAAAAAAAAACTTTTTCGAAAATATCGGTTTATTTTTTACTCTGTACTGTCAAATGTCATTATCGAGAAGAAAAATAAGCGGAAAAACCAATAATTTGTATGTTTTGTTTTGATTTCCAAACTTCTTCATGTCATTGTGGCCGTTTTTTTTTTCATTTTGTTGAAGTCCTGATTCCACGGGCAACGCCGTGAGCGTGCTGCTAGTACTTAATATATGTAATAAATATAATGCAGTTATATATATTTTGTATTTTTTTTGTGTAACGAGCAAAACATCAAGATGCATACTAGGTCTACAAGAAAATTTTGAACAGCATCCCTTTAATGTGCTAGCATTGGGAAATCATATCCCTATCTGTTTTTACCAATATAAATAAAACCGCCGGAAATAGATCGAATAATTAAATGTCTCAAAATATCTTCTGCTGTCCACTTGATTTTGCTTTTATTTTCTATTACGGCATTTATCTATGTTGATGTTAAGATATTTTTAAAAAAATCTCTTCTATTTTCGATATTTTTTTCAGTTGACTTTTTAAACTTTTATTTTCGGTTAAAATACAGCTAATTTGCACTTTTCTTTTCATTTATTTTATTTATTTCTCTGATTTTTCACCGTCTCCTTTCTTCTCTTTTCGAGTTCTTTATCAAGAAATCTAATTCTTTCCAGAAGTAATGCATTTTCTTTTTGAGTTTCAAAGCAAGATGGGCAAATGTTTTCGGTTCTTGATGTAGTAAATGGCTCCATAGCTGTCGTAACACATGCTTTTTTAAGCCTTTAGACATTTTAATTTGATTTTTGTTTCCTGCAAAATACTTCTTTTCCTTTTCCTCTCACTCCTACTTGAAACATCTTTCTTATTGAGAAAACCTTTCATCTGTCAGTATGTATGTCCTGTAAGTATCTTGCAATGGCAAATTGACACTCGGAACTGCATCAGGATTTAAAATTTTCTTTTGATTTAAACCAAATAGGCGATTTCTTATGCCATCCATGTAATCGCTTGGCTTAAAGTGATCAATACATATTCTAGCGTATTTTATATTTATATGATTTTTCCTTTTACGTTTTGAGATCCAAATTTTATTCAGGTTCGGATATACTGAAAACATATGATATGTTACACCTTTATCTTTTGTTTTCCTGTAATAATTTATGCACGTAGCAACAGCACAAGTAGACATACTTATAAGAGATGAAAGGTTTTCTCAATAGAATATAGAAATATATTTATTTTTAGAAGAAATATATTTACAGTAATTCATATTTATTATTGAATATTCAGTACATTTCTGTCCTCGTTCTACAATAATGGAAGCATACAAAAAATTGTGTGCTTTCATACTTGATTCAAAAAGTGTAAAAATATTTAACATTTCTTTTGTTCAAAAATTGCTACGGAGGTTTTAAAATTTATACTATCTTATGGTGATGATGTTTTCCCAAATCTGAGAAATGAATTCGGATACTTTTAACAACTTTAGTGTCTGTTGCTAGCTGTAAACGCTCATTCAGTAAACTGATTTTAATATTGTCATTTCCTCGAGCAACCATGGGAGATGGCCTGAGTGACCTTGCATTTCTTAGCATCGAAAAATACATTTCTGATAAAATTAATTCGATGGAATAATTCATGAATTTTTCTCCATGAAAGTGAGAAAAGTGTATGTTTAATCGAAATCCAATATAATTCAAACTATTATTTGTCTAGTATAACACTACATTACTAAGTATTGAATATTTGGATTATTTAACCTTCCAGCAGTCACGCATATTGTAGGAGATACTTATATCATGCTTCGTATTACTTGCTTATATCGTGCTTTCATAAATTTAAGTGCAATCTTTATTTATATAATCTTTATTTAGTATGGAGCTATTAAATACAGATTACACAAATAAAAGCTGGATTCATTTTTGTAAAATAACACAATATAAATATATAATACGATGAATGATACAAGTACCTCGTACATACGCACGACTTCTGAAGGGTTAAATTTTTGCCTTTTCATAATTATTTTTGACTAATTAATAACTAAACTTCATTATTGATTTCGGGTAGGATAATGTTTTTATTGATTTTAGCATTAAAGTTTGTACGTTGGTCATATTAAATTTAAAAATTTTAATTATCAAAAATTATTTTTAAAATTATATTTCTTGTATTCCTTATACATAAATTATATTCATTTATTAATTACATCCTTTTCCAATCTGAGCAATTTAATAATTACCAAAATGCAATAAATCATTATTTTGTTATACGAATTTTGTTGGAAGGCCCCACAAATCAACTTTGAACCAGGCCCTGCTTTTTTTGGGCCGGTCCTGTATAAGAGTTTTTCATCTTTTGATAAAATTTCATCCATTATTGCAAAACATACTAAATTTACATTCTTTGCTAAGCTTTATTTATTCCATGTCCAAATATCTTTTTTTGACTAATTTAGTTAAGTGAAATTTTACGTTAATATTTTTTATATAGTTTTTTTTTTTAGAGAGTTATCAGAATCCGATGTCTTGTTCTGTAAATATTCTTTTTCACTGCAACAAATTACTTTTCTATTATATTCACAATTCTGATTAGTTAGTCTTTCAAAAATAAATTCATGTTTTTTTCAAAAGGCCTATATTCTGCTGATAGGCTTTCAAGATGCTTAAGTACTTTCTGTGTAAATCTGTCATTTTTTCATGGTTTTTAATAACATAATAATCTACTGATTTAATCAAGCAATATTAGTAATTTCTATATTAAAAATATTCTAAATTATGAAGGCTATTATATTTCCTTCTAAAAAGTTTGCATTTTTTCTGTACCACTCCATATTTTTGTGAAAAAACTTCTGTAATTAGAATCTAAAATTAATGCCAGAATTTATTTAAATTTCACT